>CAUYRH010031008.1:0-33908 GCA_963574655.1 Perodicticus potto
TTCCAGACTTTAGGCTGTACTACAAAGCCATAGTGGTCAAGATGGCATGGTACTGGCACAAAAATAGAGACATAGACATTTGGAATCGTATAGAAACCCAGGAAATGAAACTAACAACTTACAACCACCTAATCTTTGATAAACCAATCAAGAACATAAATTAAATTCTTTTTAAATTAAGAATTAGGGACCGTACCTGTGGCTCAAAGGAGTAGGGCGCTGGCCCCAGAGGCTGGAGGTGGTGGGTTCAAACCCAGGCCTGGCCAAAAACTGCAAAAAATAACAATAATAATAATAATAAATAAATAAATAAATTACAAATTAAACTGATGTAGTTGTATATATGAACAGCATATGAACAAAGGTGATCAAAATTTTTTCTCTTATAGAGAACATTTTTAAAATAATTAGAAAGTGTTATAAGTCATGACTTAACATGAATAATAAAAAAAAAACAGAATCAGGTTGCTAATCTGAACATTAAGAATTGAATTAACATATTGTATTGGAATTATGAAAAATCAGAAATTAAACAAGTAAAAAGTTGCTCTTATTCTATTTGGATAAGAAAGAAACAAGAGAGGGTGAGCCCTAAAATGGCATGCTGGTCAAGTAAGCAAATATTATTACAATAATAGATAAGGTTAATGTAAAGGAAAAAGAGAATAAATGTGTAAAAATGTTTGCTATATCAATTTTTATGTCACACAAGTATGAAATAAGTAAGGAATGACAACATAGCCAAGAAAAGCAAGCTTAAAATAAGTCAAAGAAAAAAAAAAAGGCATGGATATAGGAAAAGACAAACTCACTCTCTGAAAACTACCAAAATCCCAAAGCTCTTTATTTTTATTTAAAATTAAAAAGATCGGTCCAGAATATCTTGCAAAGATGCCTCTGTCCTCTATCTTGAATTCCCCTACCTTGCTAACTCTTCCTTCCTCTGTTTCTCTCCATCCTGCTGCTCCCAGTCTACTTTCTGGATTGAGGGCTTAGAGAAGACAAAATCCCTAGTCAAGCCTATGTTCTCCTTCACTCAACTGCCTCGTCTCAACTAAAGAAATACAGTGATAGCAGTAATAATAGTATCAGAGCAGTTACAACTAGCAGTATAATTCTCACCTGTAGGAGCCTTTCTAAGGCAGACATAATTACTCCCCTCTATAGATGAGAAATTTGAAGCATCTATCTTTAAAAGTAATCAATTAGTAAGTGACAAGGGTGGATTCAAATCAGGTATCTCACTTCATATGTATACTGTTGATTACTATGCACAGCTATCTAACAATATGCCAAATAAAGTAAGTCAAGTTGAATGAATTCCCAATTTAATCTTTTTTTCTGTATTCCTATTCCTCAGGTCCCAACATTCTAGAATATTTGGGTCAAGTAATATTACTATACATGGATTAACCCCAAGATATGGTCTTCCAAGTGTTAGGGAGTCAAAGAAGCATTATCATATCAGAGAGAACTATTTCAGTTACAGAGTTGTTATTTCCGTGTATTTAAATGTAGGTGAAGAAAAGAATTGCAAAGTTGGCAGTGCTGTTTATACTTTGTACATCTACAGGCTGTCCTCAGCAGTGTAACCACAAAGGAAAGCCTGGCACAGCTGTTAATTCTGTCTCATTGTCTTTTATCTAAATAGTGCCTTCCCCTTAAAGTGAGTCTTTGAAATTCTGAATACTGGGCACTTCATTTTCCATCATTCCACACCTATGCCAAGTTTCAAGATTGGCTTTGATGTGTATCTAAAGTGGCCTGGCGCACTGCTGTCATCATTCCCTGGATCTGTTCTATGCTGTGAAACTGTGATATGATCGTCATTGTCCCACGTGAGGAGACCAGCTGTGCACAGAACCACTGATGTCTTTCCACAACTCTGTGTGGCTGACAGGCTATGCTGATGGCTGTTGGAGGGCACAGTGTGAATGGATAAGAGTTACGCATTTATGACATCATGTAAGAGTTATGCAGCTATCCTACCTGGGGGTTTTAGTTCTAGAGTTTTATTCTCACCATAAATTACAATGGCAGTCAACCTTAGGAGCTGCCATATTCAAAAGATTTCTTTTCTAAGGTTGAGGAATAAACTTACCGTAGTATATACTATTTGTGTTCTAGTTAACGCCTTTTGGTAAGCATTATCATACTTAATGAGTCATTTTTCTCAATTAATTTTTAGTGGATTTGTAGACTATATGAGTTCTTCCAACTAATTTCCTACTTCAAAGCTTGAGTGACATTTTTGAAACAAACCGTCAGATAGAAAATGTGTAGTTAATCATTAACCAATCATTGCATAATCTAATAACATAGTTGTTATTCAAATATCTCACAATAGTCACAACAAAACAAATAGCCAATCCCTAAGCCCCACTCTAAAAATGTGAACATTTCTCAGAGACTAGTGGATTCTATAGTAAACATTCCCCTGTTTTTCATGTGCTATGTCATGTTACTACTCAAAAAAAAGAAAAGTTATCCCAGTTTTTGTCTTTTTGCGCTTTAATTTAGGTTGATTTGTTTCTTGAAGTACCTTACAGTAAGACATCCAGAGCTCTTCAGAATTCCTTCCAACTTTGTCTCCTTCACCTTCTCAAGTGTAAAATAATGAAGTGAGAAGATAATGCTGAAAGGGACCTTGGAAAGCATCTTACTACCTACATTTTAAATATTAAAAAAATAAACAAAAGAGATTCTATAATAATTCAATGCCAACTAAATTCAATACATTGTTTCAGAAAATGCAAAGAACGGTAGACCCAAGGCTGATCTTGTGTGTGGATTACATTTACGGAAGTCCCAGTGGCCTCCGGATGAGGTCAACCAAAGGGACACCCAGGCAGGACATCAATTTAGCAAGGAAGGAGCATGACAAGGTTGTTATTCCCCTGGCTCCAGTGCTTTGCAGCCTCCTCTGTCACACTCAGATCAACTACAGCTCACTGCTTCTCTCAATGCGTCCCTCACCAGCCATGCTCCAATAACATCACCCTTCCCTCAATTTTCAGGGCCCGGAGTGGTGACAGCTTTGCTGTTGCTGGCCCTGGGCTTCTGCTTACCTTGTGCTTTCCCCATTCAGACATTTATGATTAGTTTCCTTGTAAATAAATACTCTTGAACTTATTTTGAGTGTGTCTTGTGTTTCTGTTTGGGATGCTAACTGATACAGAGGTGTCAGCACAGACAGCAGGAAGTTTACAGTGTACCTGATTCTCCAAGGCCTTTCAGGGGAGCAGACTTGAGCTTAGCATTCAGGCCTCCTGACTTCTGTTGGGGAGCTTGCTTATGCATACCACAGGGCCATAAAACAGCTTCCACTGACCCAAAATCTTATTTTGTGTTTAATATGAATATTTAGGAGAATATAGACTACAAAAAGCAACTTATGAGTGCACAAATAGTTAATTAATTAACTGGAAAAATTGCTACAAAATTTTATGCAATTTTCCACTGACCCAGCTAATGGGTAGGTATGTAGAATTTGGTACATAGAGGCTTTTTTCTTAATTTGCTGCTAGTTTTCAAAAAGTAGTAAAACGTATATAAAAGATGTGGATTTCGGGTAGAATTTGGCTACTGTACCTGGGAGCCGATTTGAAGCTATTTATATTGTTTTTTCTGCAGTCCCACCATTTGCTCTTGCCTTATCCTAAACCAGTTTATCCGACTAGGTATTGAGTTTGCAAACCTTTTCTTCGTGTGTTTTCTTTTCCGGAGATCTTTTATTTGAGAGGAGTAAAAGAAAAAGTTAAGTAATGGAAATAATCTTCTAATGGTAGACTAACATATTTCCAGGAGACCTGAAGAAAGGTAGTTTGTTTTGCTTTTTTAATCAGGAAAAGAGAGCAGCAGGACTTCTGATAGCCTTAGAGTTCCATGGTGTTTGAAGGCTCCTCTTCTGAGCAGCAGTCCTAAGACGCTGTGGCTTTTCAGACCTCATTCCAGAGGTATTCTCCGGTGTTGATCGTGTCTGTCCAGGCCATGTTTCCCTGTCCTCAGCATTCCCTAGCTCTTTACTTCAGTTCAACATACAGCTGCTCTAGTATCAGAGTCATCTTCCCATTGAACATGTTTATCTTTAGTCCTGATAATTAAAGAGATAATAAAACACAATAGAAATATCCTTCACTCAGAATGTACAGTAACCACACCTCTTTCAGTTTAATAATATTACTGAATCATAAATGTCTTAACTCCAAAAGAACACACTGATCAAAAAAGAGCCTAGTTCCAGCTCCAACATCTGCTGGAAGCATTCTCTTGGATTTATTTCCCCATTATATGGGTTAAGGAATGGGAATACAATACACATTTACACAAATGCAATTCAAGTCTTTAAAAAAATTATAACCCTCAAACATATGTTAGTGACTGAGAACCAGCTTAACTTATACAGTAACAGCTTGCCTTGCATGATATCACTGCAATCATCCAGTGTAATCCATAAAATTTTCCATATTTTTGAAAATCGCTTTGCTGGGACATTACCATACGTAGGCAGGCAGATCTTTCTATCATCACATGCTCCTCTCCAGAGCAAATTGATCACAATGGCAGTATTTCAAAAGTGTAAAATTATTTAAAAATGTTTTTCTAAATATTGGATACAAGCAATGTTTTCTGGCCCAAACAAACAAAGCTCTACATATTTTGTTTGTTCAAGTTGTCTACAACTGGCTCGGCGCCTGTGGCTCAACAGGCTAAGGCGCCAGCCACGTACACCTGAGCTGATGGGTTCGAATCCAGCCCGGGCCCACCAAACAACAATGATGGCTGCAACCAAAAAATAGCCGGGCGTTGTGGCGGGCGCCTGTAGTCCCAGCTACTTGGGAGGCGGAGGCAGGAGACTCGCTTGAGCCCAGGAATTGGAGGTTGCTGTGAGCTGTAATGCAATGGCACTCTATCCAGGGTGACAGCTTGAGGCTCTGTCTCAAAAGAAAAAAAAACAAAAAACAAAAAAAAAAGTTGTCTACAACTATTGCCTTTAAACTTATGGTATAATCAGCAACAAAAAGACTTTACTTAATACACGGAAACTACATGAAATGGGAATTTTTGTGTTTAATATGAATATTTAGGAGAATATAGACTACAAAAAGCAACGTATGAGTGCACAAGTAGTTAAATAATTAACTGGAAAATTTGCCATAAAATTTTATGCAAGTGTAGGTCCTTTAAGAGGTTAGTGCTAAGATTGGGATCTTCTTAAAAATAAAGGTTTCAACTTTATTTGGTAGGCTTTATCATCACAAAGAAAGGTTTTTGCTCCGTTTTTATTATTTCCTATATTTCATCTGAAATACTTATGGCAATGTTAGTATTCCTTTTGGAAATACATTTTTCTTGTTTTAAGTGCAGATAGAACTTTCATAATGGGTCACAGAAATGATATTCTATGAGTCTTGCTCAAGAACGGGTTCATATGTATTTACTTTTATAATTTGTTGTAGGGTATTTTTTCTTCTTAATTGGATTGCCATTTTTTATCAATGTGTTCTTAGTACTTAATAGATGCAGATTGTTTTAAATAATTATTAAATGAAAAAATAGGTTAATGAATAGACTTCAAAAATCATAAAATATTTTCACTAGAAATATTATTATACTGCTTGTAATGTAGTATGTATGATTACAATTTTTAAAATAAAAACTTTCAACAAAAATATAGCATCATTGTTTTACAAAAAAGAACAATTCTCACTATAGGCTACAACAGCCTTTTCTTACTATGTTCCCTAGAAGTAAAAGACAGTAGAGCAGCAATAGAGTTTTTTAACAGAGAAAAATTTGGATCTATTTTATGCAAAGTTTCCTCACCTTTGCCCTGGTCCTTAACATTGTCCTGGTGTTTGCTCAAGTTTGGACAAAGAATGGGAAATGCCTGGCATTTAACAAGCTATAGTATCAGCCCTCCAGAACTGGATAGCCACTTATCTTACATTGCCTGACTTACAGAAGCATTGGTGATGATGGAATATGTCAACTTCCATGATAAGTTTGACCAAAATCTTATCCACAAATTTTGCAATGGCATGAACTGGAGACTTAATCAAATCTGCCTCTGTGAATATCATTGTGATTGTAAATATGACCATATTATCAAAAGAATAGAATGTGAATATTTTAGAGCTAGGAAATACTTTAGACATTATCTGGTTCAGCTTTCTTTTAGACAAAATAGTAATGCCTTAAGAAGCTGAAGAGACAAGTATTAATTCACCCAGCAAATTAGTAGCAGCATAGTCTAAATCAACTATCAGGTTTCCATGTTTGCATGTCTTGAAAGTCACTTGTATAAAGTTACTACATAGAAAAATAATAAATGAGTCAAATTGAAAACTTTATTATTTTTTTAAATGTAAAACTATGTCACAGATTAAATATAAAACTGTTTCTTTATATTATAGAAAGCAGACAAAAATAATCAACTTGTTGGAAAGGTAGTGTCAATGAACAGACAAAACAGCAACTCTTTATTAGATTATTAAAGGCATTTGGCAATTTTTTGTCTTATGTTTGCAATAAAAAAATTGTGGCAAGAAAGGTTTTTTTAATTTTTTGAGCTTGAGGAAGTAAACAAAAATATCAAAAAAATTATTGTATAATTTATAAGCCATATATGAAAAATTGAGAGGACGTAAAGCTACCAGTTATATAGAATAGGGTCAGTGAAAAGAGTCAACTATTTGAAATAAAGTATAATGCTGATTAAAATTACAAAATATTATTATAAAGTCTTTGTAACTAGACAGTTGGGTTTATTGTGGCATGTCTCTGAATGTCAAATTTAGGTTACCATCTCAATGAAGAAAAATGACTGAAATGATCATTTTGTGACAAATTTGTCAATATTATAAGATTTAAAATTTGTATGAATTTAATGACAATGAATTTCAAAACAGGAATTTATTTCCACTAAAAAAGTGATGTATCTTTTTAATAGTCAATTATTGTTAAGTCTTATCAAACTGTTGATCAGTATTAACAATAAACATTGGCTGAATTATGTCTGTATCACTGATAATATCATTCAATTTAGACATTATTCTTCTGATTCAAGCACCTGTTCCCACTGCTAAAAATGCAATCAATTAATTCAAAGTAACACTTGGTTTGCAGCTACCAAATAACTAAAAGAAAACATTTTAAGTTTCTTCATGAGAAATACCCCCACACTGTTTTGTTCTTCATCTACTAACAGAAAATAAATTATTTAACAAGTCAACTAATGTAGATGATAAACTAACTCTAATTTGCTCTGGAAATAATTAAGCATTCCATTTGGCATTTACTCACTTTAATCAAATCTTGAACCTGAAAACTGAATTATCTCCTCACTGGGAATCCCGAAGTAGCTGTTACCCTACAACTCATTAGGACAACTTGCAGAATATGCAGGCCAATGCACAAAACATTATCTGTTGAATTGGGCATGATGCACACACCAATGCAACTTAAAATAACACCTACAAGTAGAATGTCTTTGGGGATATCTGTTTCAGGAGGTCTCTCTTTGTGGATGCAACAAAGATTTCTAGTTACCAAAATTTCTGCTTAGTTCACAGAGCTAGACTCAATTTAACATAGAACTATATTTTAATAGGTTCCAAAGAAACCAAGATGAAAGTCACCTCTATCTGCCTTAGAGGGAAGGAAGCATATTCTAACAAGAGAAAGATACTCTGTAGCACCGAGGATCCTCAGTTATGTCCACACTGAACTCTTGGGTTTCTACAAGAATTCCATGAAAACTTGCCATGCACTTTATTTTTTCTTATGACTATATGGCTATCAGAAGCATATAAATCCTGAGTTATGGAGTGAATTGCCATTTTGTGTCAAGTATTTTCATGAGTTTAATTTCAATGGTGCCTATTCTAAATGCAATGAATTATATTTTGATACCTAAAATTTCATGATGATGACAACTAAAGAAAATTGTACCATACTAAATCTAAACTTTCAAAGCCTTTAATTTTATTCTGCAATTTGGAAGTTTACTGATTTTTTTACTGCTAAATACTATTCTCTCTATTCACAACTTCTTAGGATGACCATGTCCCTGAGTGTTTATTAAAATGCCGTATCCAGTAGACAATGCTACACAGAAAAATTTTTTCTAGTAGCTTAATAGATATTCAGTAGTGGTTTTCAGGGTAGAGATCTCCTTCTAAAGTTTACTCATTTGATAAAAGGCAGGAATATATTAAGATTCAGTATTTTAGTTTACACAAATTTTTATTTTGATTGGTTTCCAAAATATAAACAGTAAAATAAACATGACTAACAGTGTATTGCCAAGTAGTAGCTGTCGGTAACTCACATAAATTAATAAATACAAATGATCTGTTATTAAAATACTAATTTTATGTAAATAGATATTTTCCAAAGTTTCATGTGCATGTGAGGCTTAGGTCTAGCTTATTATATATATTATTCATTTGTATATGTGCTATTAATTTTTCTTTCATTATTGCTATTGATAGAAAATCACCTTTCTAAAATGTTACTCTGAAGATTCACGGCAACATTTTAAAAAACTTTTCTGTTTTGAAGAGGTTTTGTTTGGAGGAGGGCTGGGTTAAAGGATGGAAGATAACTGAGAGAGCTTCTCATGTTTTAAAATGTAAATGTCAATGAAAATATTTCAGATTGTATATGAAGTCTGCACAATGTGCCCCATGATTGCACCAATGTACACAATTATGATTTAGTAAAAATTAAAAAAAAAAAATGTAAATGTCTCTAAGTACCTAATCTATCTATAAATATCAGCATACGTATATCTATTCTCCTATCTATGTGTCCTGTCAAACCCTTTGAAAAGCCCTCCTTCTGACCAAAATAAATTTGATAAGCAAATCCTTTCATGAGCAGACATTATGAATGTAAACTAGAGACAAGACCTTACTAAAGTCATCAAATTCTGCCATTTTTAAATGATAGTTACTAAGGTGATAAAATTATGCTGAGTTGATTGAATTTGAGCGTGTGGGTAAACTGAAAAAAAAAAATCCTTGAAATACAATTAGCAATTCAGACTCAGTGCATTTTAGCATTTAAAAACAGTAACTAGAAAGCTACTCTTTTTAACTGTTACTTCACTGGGAGACTGATTTTATTCCAGGCCTTTCTTATTGATTGCTGACTTTTTCCTGTTGTTTGATGTTAAATACAATGCAATAAATACATCATTAATGTAAGCTGGCCTTAAATGGCTCAGTAAATTAAATGTGATCAGAAAAAAAAGGTTCAATTTTTGACATAGTAGACATCTTACTTACAGATTTGTATTAGTCCATTTCATTTTTCTGAGTATATTATGAACCAATTGCTAATCTACTATTGGTGATCAAATCGGTGAAGATGTCAGCATTTTATTTCTGCCTAAAACATTTGTTTTAATGTTTTATTAGTAAAAGGCAACTGCATAGTCTTCTTAAATATGAAAAACCGTTGTCAGATCAATTCTTTTTTATGCCCCAGATCTGAGGACACACTAATTCTCGAGACCCTTTCTAAGTCTTTCCTTAAAAGATGATGTCTTGTTGAGAAGGAAGAAATAACTAAAGCATCTTAAGTTTTCTGTTATCTTAAATATCTCATATTGAGAATGAATAAGTAAAATATATATGTGAAACAATGTTTTTGCTATACTCAACCTATGATATATTTATTGTGAATTCCCCATGTGTTAGTATGATGACATAATATGAAATAACTTAAGATCTTATTATTGATAAGACGGGAAGATAAATCAATGGTATACTATGATTTGTTTCTATATTTGATGGTATAATAGCTTTATTATAAAACCTAGAGCTTTTTATCTTTTATCTGTGTATATGTTGAGACTTTCTACCTCTCAGAGGAAAGGGACAATTTTATGTTCTTACTTCGCTTAGGATGATGTATGTAATAAATGTGATTTTTAGACTTGTAAGTACAAACAGAAAAATAATCTACAAAAAAAGTACTAAAGAGTCTTCCATATTCAGCATCCCAAAAGGGAAAATCCAGGAAATCTTATCAATAGTGCACATAACCAGGTCTCAGTTTTCTTCCCTTCGAGTGACAGAATCAATACTTTCATTCACTTGGTACATCAGTCATCTAACTACATAATTTGGTTCAAGATTGTGATAATATTGCTTACCATAACAACATGCTAAAATTGAAAAAGGCTGAAAATAATTTTTTGGTTCCCTTTGTTGTTTACATTTTATTTTTTGGTTTAGGGGACACCATGTAATGGTATTCTTAGTTCCCCAACATAATATAATGATATTTTCACAGTTCCTCCTTTCTCAAACTTAGTGGCACATTGAAATCACCTGGAAAACTTTAAAAACTGCTGATATCTGAATCCTACCCTGAAAATTTCTGATGTAATTTGGATGAAAGCCTGGGCACTAGGTCTTATAGTACCTCTCCCAGGTGATTAGAACATACAGCGGGTTTGGCAACCTCTGGTGCATATGAAGCTGAAATTCTCATCACAACTCACTGCTAGATCCCCACCCTACCCATCCCATTTCCTGAAGACTTGGTCTTCCTGTCTATTTCTCTCTCCTCCTTCATACAGATATTTTTGTCAAAGCTTGAATGTGACTTCCCCCCAAAAGCAATTACTCTTACATATTTATTTTACAATTTTTGCAAACACTTTTTTTTTCTTTTTGAGACAAAGTCTTGCTTTGTTGCCCTTGGTAGAGTGACGTAGCATCATCGCTCACAGCAACCTCAGACTCTTGGGTTCAAGTGATCCACTTGTCTCAGCCTCTTTAGCAGCTGGGACTACAGGTGCCCACCACAATGCCCAGTTATTTTTAGAGATGGGGTCTCACTCTTGCTCAGGCTGGTCTCGAACTCCTGAGCTCAGGCAATCCACCCGCCTCCCAAGAGTGGCAGGATCACAGGTGTAAAACACCACACCCGGCCCAAACATGTATCTTTTTATACATGTTAGAGGCAAGGACAATAACTTTTAGCAGTATTTATTTTTTTTTTAAAGAAACCAGTGACATTGAAGGTCAAAGCACCTTCTGATTGCACAGACTAAACAAGAAAGGATTACATATTCCAGCTTTACAAAGTATCTTACTGATTTAAGCAGATCCATACTATTGATAAAGTTCATTATGAAACATGTCATAAGGAGACTAACATTTATTACATATCTACAACATGTATTTTTATATTTCTAGATAAACCACAAATCATATAGGAAAATATTTAGGTACATGAAAAAGATTCAAAACATAAAAAAATCAATATTTTGAAAAAAATCACACGTGAAAGCTCATTAAATAATAACATTGACAAATAAATAGTTAATCGGCTTTACATCTTAGCTGCTGCCATGCATTTCTGGCATTCCATTCCAAGCGAGGGTCAGCATGCAGGGTATAATTTCATACTATACAACTGTAAAAAGCTACAGGGCTTATTTTGAAGTGAAATGTCACAGGTCTTTCATCCTCTTTCAAAGGAAGATCGATCATGGCTGCTAAACTGTTCCCATGAAGGTTACCAAAAAGCACTTTTTAAAAATGTTACTGTGAAGATTCACAGCAACTTTTTTTTTTTTTAACTTTTCTGTTTTGAAGAGGTTTGGGAGGCAGGAATGGGTTAGGATGGAAGGTAACTGAGAGGCCTTTTTTTCTGTTTTAAAATGTAATGATTCAGCCATGTCTATAGTGTCTAGAATATCTTATAAGAAGGATGGGGAATTAAAACTACAGGATGCGTGGAATTCAAATGCAAATGGCATTCATGGATATATGTACATCTTGAAAAACTTGAAAAGGAAAAACTATTCCCAGAGAAGGTCCTGATACTTAGGACAGCTTGCTGGGTTTGATCAAAGCAGAAAGCATAATACTTTCAAGTGAGAAAATAGCAGTGGCAGGCTTGGGTCTTCCAAGCAATCAAATCTGTAAAGCAGATGGTTGCTAGTCAGCCCAGCTCTGGAAGTCTGGGTTCTAACTGAGGCTGTGCTTGCCGGGTTTGCTGGCTCTTTTCCGCTCTCTGGGATGCTGGGCCGGCTTGGCAGCAGACACACTCTCAAAGTTGTGACTGGATTCATTGTGCTGCCTGGTGTACCGCTTGCACTTGCAGGCGGTGACTACTGTGATCTTGTAGGTGCGCGCGCTGCCATCTTGGCACTGCAGCTGGATTCTCTGGGTGCGCGTTTTGTCGTTGACACACCTCCACTCTTGGGCGCTCCTCCTGCTCCAGTACTTGGCTCCGTAGCCGCCTCCGATCCAGTTAGGGAGCACGGGCAGCGGCAAGCACTCACCGGCACACACCAGCTCCTTCAGAGGGCTGATGCTGGTGCACTGGCCGTCAGAGATGTACTTGGTGGAACGCAGCTCCCGGCAACCCACTTGAACCCGAGCTGCAGGCAATGGAAAAGAATGCATCAAAGACAAAAAACAAATCACTTTTTGAAAAAAGTCATTTGCAATAACAAACATAATATCCAAATGACAGCAAATTGCCAGACAGACTGAACACCTACTTTATTTTCACAAGGCAAAAATCCGCCTACACAGTTGTAGAGACATTTTCATGAAAATTCATCAATTTACATGGCTATTTTGAAAAAAAAAAATCTAAGCCTGATTTTTTAAAAAATGTGTAGCATTAGCTGATTGCTCATTAGAAATTAAGAAAATCCCATTTTCTTAGTCTTACTCCCCAGTAAGGGTTTAGCAGCCCTTACATTTGTGTGTAAATATTCATTCTTCAATGAGTTGAAAGAGTGTACTTCAATGTTCTTTTCCACAAGGGTCATGTTGGTTAATGTCAGCAAGAGATTTTAATTAGGTTTCTAAAGAATCCGTTGAGGAAATGTGGAAAGTATTTAAATATTCCGTACAATGCATATGCACTCTGTAAGATTTTATTTCAAATATAGAATTCAGCTGCAGAGAATCATTCATACATAAATGCCTTCTGACATTTTGCATATCCAACTTAATAACTACATTTTAAACATAAATTCCCAAACTAACTTTTAAAAATACAAATAGTAAAATGTTTGAAATGGAAAATGTCACTACAACTCAAAATTTAAAGAACATAAAAGCCCCTAAATCAGGAACGTATGGTTGCCATAACAACTTGGCTACATTTCCATGAATTTTATGGCAGAAAAATGCCTAACATGTCTGATTTACAACTGCAAAAGGAACCACGGTGTTCATTTCCTGAATACAGGTCATGGCAACCTTTTTGTTTTAGTTATTTGGATTTGATAGGTATGTTCTCTAATTGGCTGTTTCTTGTTGCATGCCTTATGTAATTAAAGGAAAAATTAATCTTGAAATATTTGAAGTTTTTCTTACCATTGCTTTGTTATCTAAACTTGAGGAGAATTGCCTGTACCAGGCTTATAAAGAAATCAAGACTTGTTAACCATGAAAAAAATGTTTAAAGGTATAGGCTGTTGAAATTTTAAAAATAAAATTATAAGCGACTTTGAAGTGGTTCTACATAGAATAATGAAAGCTAACTCAAAGAAGAAATTGAATTAGTTTTACTTCATACCACAGTAATTCTAAGGTAAGAGATATAGATTAAGGGAAATGTGATAGTTGTAGGAAAATACATGTATATAGACATACATGTATATAGATTTAAAGTTGTGGAACTAAATTTAAAGGGTTAATTATTTGGCTGGATAATGTGTTCAGTTTGCCTGATTCTGATTCCAGTTCACCTTCAAGTAGCTGCCTCAGGAATGTACCTGGAAACAGCCAGAAATGATTTCAACTTGCCTAGCTTTTTGTTCCTGTGTTTATAGAGATTTGGTATTTTTGTGATGACAGTTCATTGACAATGAATGCTCACCACATTGCTCTGTAATCTAATAATATCAAATATTTTCACATTCTTAAAGTCAACCATCTTCAGGAAAGTAAAAACACCTTGGTATTGTTAGATATTAACAGTCATATTTGCTTTGACTTTTCAAAGGTCAAAACTACTTTTAGTAGTTGAATAAAGAAGGAGGGGCAAAATATTTGTGTAAGATTTCCTGTGCACTTTTTCTGTCTGTCTTAAAACCTGATTATGAGCATGTGAACTGTTCTAAAGGAATAAACTAAAACAAAAGTTAGAAGAAATTTGAATCCCCCTAAACCAGTCTTCAACTAGTGTGTCAATTAAGCAAACAGAAAAGGAAAAAGAAAAGGTTCATTGTTGATCGTTGAACTGTTATTTTAAATCTCTTAAGTTATAAAAATGTCCCCAGTCTTTTGCAGAAATATACAGTTACCTAAATTTTGACCTGGTTCATAAAGAATGAATGTAGAAAAACATGATACTCCAACATTTTCAGTTTTATCCCTCTTTTACATTAAGCATCATCCAAACTTTCAACTATGCCCTAAGACACGTTTTAGAAATCCATGTGAGCAATTTTTCCCCCTCAAAAGCTTCCTTTTCCCTTGATGATTTCTTATATACACTTTGGCTTAGTTATCTTTATACACTTTACCAAAACTGCCCTGAAATAAACTGACAGAACAACCTGAACTTAACCTAGTAGAATAATACTTTCTAAAATCTTTGTTCTGCATACTTTTCAAGAAGCAACAGTTGAATTCTTTGTGGGTACTTGGTAAAACTTCCGTCTGTGCTTGCATTATCAAACCACTGTTTCAGTTACATTAACTTTACAATCACTACCTAGGGAAGAATGCCAATCTACACATGCAGCAGATTAGTCCCAGATTGTTTAGCAAATTATATAATATACAGTTCAGGTTAGTTAACAATAAAACAATTCTACAGGAATGTGAGATAATGCTACTGAAAAAGAAAGAGAAAGAAAGAAAGAAAGAAAGAAGGAAGAGAAAGAAAAGAAAAAAAAACAAAATCAATGTAAGTAAAACATACTTACTGTTCCGATCCAGTCCGGTATTACTGAAATGCCTGCCTCCATTTCTGGCTTGATTCAGCGTGCTGTTGCCGCTGGGGTGTGCTGGAACAGGTTTAACCACATGTGAATAAAGGATTTCTGTGGCATCATTTTTAAAAGCCAAACAGCTTTTCATTAGGATGCATGCAAAGGGAATGAGATAGAAATGAATGGCAGGAGGAAGCATGGTGAGTAGAAGATTGCTTGGCTGGAGAGCTGCTTAATTCCCTTCCCTCTGCCTCTGCACTGTAACTGTGAAATTCCTCCCAAGGTTCCCTTTATATATCCACAGAGGTTTGGCGTTCATTCAGGTGTAAAGTTGTATAGAGCTTCAGAGTGAAAACGCAGAGAAGGGGTGGGATCCCTACATGACCCTGCAAAAGAATTTTACCAATGGAAAAGAAGACTGCAGAAAAGGAGGAGCTTGGTATACAAATAGCCTGAAATTTCAGACTTGAACTTCATCACTTGTGTGTGAGCCGAAGCAGGCAGGCACATTCTATGTCAACGGCAGACTCTCCTCTGCCATTTCCTTTCCTTTCCTAGTTTACAGTCAGGTACAATTTACATGAAAATCCAATTTAATTGAATGGTTGTTTATTTGAAGAGATTGGCTTTTCCTCTATAACCCCCTCAGGTTTTAGAGGACACATATTTGGGGCAGAGAGGGGTTCTTTCCAGAAAACAGGAGGAATTCCTGTGAGTTTAAATATTGTAGGACTTGCTTGAAGCACCTAGTTAAACATAGTTTGTCTCTCAAGAAGCAGACCATGTCTTTTTCTTTAAAGTATAAGACACAGAGCTAAAATCTGCCCCCTGGACATGCTTAAATAATGCAGCTTTGATCTGCATGAACTACTGGGCTGCTAGGTAAATTATTACCAGGGATTCTGTGTGAAGAATAATGAGCACAGTTCTGTCTGCATTAAAGTGACTAATATCAATTTTCATCTTAAAAATATGTCACATACATTAACATTTCCAGCATTATTTTACAGCCATTTCTGAGAGATTACTGTTTAGCAAATTCAAAATAAATTTTTCCAGATTTTTTCTATTTGGTACAAAACATAGGTTCTACTCATAGTTAGTAAACATTTCATTCATTACTTTGACTCTGCTGTTCAAGTAAGAATCGCTGTATTTTTCTGAACTACTTTATCCACACCTGGAACACATGTTCCATTAATTAATACAAGGCCACTGATCTTCAGGCCTTAAAAAAACATGAGATTCCATCTGACTTAAAGGACATTTTGATGGGAATAGCTACATATTCTGAATCACCTTTTAAATTATAAATCCATTTTTATTCTTTGTGTGCCTATTAAAATAACCTCCTAGCATGGGTGTTTGATGTCTCTTTTCTTTATAAGTTTTTGTCCATTGTAACTGCTATTCACCTATGTGTCTGTCTATCTATTTACCTGAATTTTTCTACAGCACCACAATTGAGATATTGAAAGAGATAATTCTTTGTTGTTGGGGAGCTATCCTGTGTGCCTAGCAGCACCCCTGGCTTCTACCCACTAGATGCCAGTAGAAACCTCCAGTTATAGCAAAAATATCACCAAACATTACCAAATGACGTCTGGGGGTTAAAATCACCGCTGACTGTGAACTATCAATTGTCTATTCATCCGTCTCATAAAAAAAAGAATGTAAAAATAAGAATAAAAACTAATTATTAAATAATTAGTTTTAGGAGAAAAATACTACGGCAGTTTTGTGTTAAAACAACTGCTTTCCTTTTAGTAGTATATACTGAATTGTCTGCAGAGGAAATGATATGATAGAATCATTTATATCATATGGAATCAGCTGGAATTAGCTTTAAAGAAAATATTTGAGGAGTTAAGGATGTGGGAGGCAAAAGACTAGTCATAGATTGATGGTTGCTGGAGTAGGATGGAAGAGATTCCACTCTGTTCAAAATTCTACATAATAAAAAGTTTAAAATGCAAAGTCAAACAATCAATGTAATGTATACATACTTCCTGAGTAACAATTAGATCCCTATCCTAACGTTGCATGTGTCATATTCTAACTTTCTTCCTAGAAAATGTTAACATGAGTTTATATTATACAAATAGGTGATTATATACTAATCATTCATCTAAGATACTATGAATTCCTTGTCCTGTTTACCAGGGGATTTAATATTAATTACACGAAGTATGTTAATGTTAGACTCAATGCCTAAAGGAAGTAAAAAGGTCAGAATAATCTCATTTCTTCCCCATTACCTTTTCTTTTTCATGTCAGGAGCAGGAGATATCTTAATTTGAATTTAATTATCAGGTTGGAACCATCAGATTGACCAAATTAACATATCATTGTTAAATCTACCCGGCACCTAGTATTCCATAGCCTTACCCTTAGGATATCACCTCAGGCAGAAGCAAAATTAGAAAAGAAAGAAGGCAATGTTGTTGACAGATGTGGATGGGAAAATTCAGAATTCTTAGGCCCAGTGTATCTTGCAAAACCAAATTTAGAAAACTACTTTGATAAAATAGAATGAATCAAAGATTAAATATTTAACCATTATTCTGTTCAGTTTAAAGCAGCTTTATTAACTACACACTGTAATACCCTTAGAAGATTATAGATATTAATATTTATTTATTTATTATTTTATTGTTATTTTTTTGAGAGAGTGAAAAAGAGTAGAGTGCTATGGCATCATCAGAGCTTACAGCAACCTTCATCTCTTGAGCACAGGTGATCCTCTTGCCTCAGGCTCCCAAGTAGCTGGCACAACACCTGGCTAGTTTTTCTGTTCTTAGTAGAGATGGGATCTCACTCTTGTTCAGGCTCATCTCAAACTCCTGAGCTCAAGCAATCCACCCATCAGCCTCCCAGAGTGCTAGGATTGCAGGCGTGAATTACCATGTCCAGCCAAGATATAAATATTTAATATCATAGTCGATTCTTTCTCATCTCCAGGCCTCTGTGTACACTTGTTATCATTTACCATATGATTCCTAGAAATGGGATCAGAAAATCTATATTTGAATCTTATTTTTCCCATTTACAATCCGCATGAACTTGGATAGCCACTTGACCTTTGAACAACATGATTTGAACTGTGAGTGTCTGCTTATAACTGGATTTTCTTCCACCTCTGCCCATCTCTCAAGCAGCAAGCCCAACCTCTCCTCCTCACCTTCCTCTTTCTCTTCCTCCTCAGCTTACTGAACATGAAAATGACAGGATGAAGACCTTTATGGTGACCCTTTCCACTTAATGAATAGTAAACATATTTTCTCTTCCCTATGATTTTTTCAATACCATTTTCTTTTCTGTAGCTTACTTTATTATAAGATATGGTGTACAATACATGTAGCATACAAAATATGTTAATCAGCTATTTATGTTCTCAGCAAGGCTTCTGTTAAACAGCATTGGTGGTTAAGTTTTTAGGGAGCCAAAAGGTACATGTGGGTTTTCGACTGTGCATGGGGTGGGAGAGGGGACACATTCCGAACCCCTGAATTGTTCAAGGGTAAACCATATTTTCTGAAACTCTCTAAGTCATTTCCTTCATCTGCAAAACAAGACCAAACTTACCTACCTGACTGAAGAACAAAAAATACCAAAGTGCAAAACCTGGCATGGAAGAAATGTGGGAGAAAAAATAACCACTGATTATGAATCTAAGAATACTGTTTCTCATTATAGTCTTCAAATTATAAACACGAGTTAGGAAAGACTACAGAAATCTGAAATAAATATGATTGCCATCTTTAAGGCAGAGAATAAAAAGTTGAGAAAAAGGAGGGTTTTTTTTGACCTGGCAAAATAAGAGATAATGGTTAAATGCTAGTTGGTTAAAAATAATTCGTCTGATTGATTTTGTTTATCTTTGCCAAAGAAAGAATTAGAATACGGTAGTCCCCCTAATTCACAGGGAATAGTTTCAACACTCCAAGTAGAAGCCAGAAGTTTAGATAGTAACAAATGTGATGCGTGTTATATGGAATATATTTCTGTTCATGTCTTCCATCAACAAATTTAATGCCCTCTTTAACTTAATTGATTATCAGGCACTGTGGCTTTAACTTTTGTAGTTTAAGTGGTATGATAGCAAAGCCAGTGTAAATTGTTTTCCTTTCTTTCACAGATAGAAGATTCGTTCATACTGTAGATCTTAGCAACTTTAGCATATGATTCTTTTTCTTTCCTCACGAAGTCTTTTACGCTTAAAGGAAGCACTTTACAGCTTCTCTTTGGTGTATCTGAACTGCCAGCATCACTACTCTTGAGCTGTGGGGCCATTATTAAGTAAAATAAGGGTTACTTGGCAACAAACAAGCAATACTTCTGTCAATCTGCCAACCAGGAGGGCACTAGGCAACTGAGGGTCTGTGGAGTAGACAGCACGGAGATGCTGGACAGAGGGAGGATCACCTTCCAGGTGGGGTGGAGTGAGACGGCATGAGATTTTGTCACACTACTCAGAATGGTGCACAAGTTCAGACTCAAGAGTTGTTTATTTCTGGAATTTTCCCTTTAGTAAAATTGAGGAAAGCAAGACTGCAGATAAGAGGGGACTACTGTAAATATAAACAAAAATAAATTGTTAAATACAAGGATTAAACTGTTTCTGCTCCTCTGTGGCTTAAATCTCTTCTCAGAGAGTTTCAGTTCATAGGCTGACACCTGTTCATTGGAAAAGCGATCAGATCATAAATTTAGAAAAATCTTCATTCATATAAATCCTTAAACAGAGGATGGACTAACCACCTTCATCCATTTTACATTAAATGTATCATGCCCAGGTGTAGTTCAGGTCTAGCAAAGCAAAATGAGACATTGAGCCTGCCCTGTCTTCCCTTCCCCAAAGCTTCTGCTCAGAATTCCACTGAAGGAATTCCCTTTAATTTTTCTATCAAATTTTCTTCCTTTCTTACCACTTTTATTAGTTGTCTTTTTATTTTTATTTTGTTTAAATGCTTTTTGTTTTCTTCTGTAGAATAAATGTTTCTTTTAATATGAGCAGCCTCAACATGGATGACATTAACTTAGAAAACTCTGTTTATGATGACCTACATAACCTGTTATAAAATCCAAGTCAAAATTCCAAATCAATGGATGCACAGATATCCAGATAGAGTTTCTTAGTTTTTACCCTGTTGACTCCTGGGCTGGAGAACTCCCTGCTGCAGACTGTCTTACTATATGAATTTTAGCACCAGCCCTGGGCAATGCCCACCAGAGGCCAACAGCACCTGTACTACCTAGAAACTTCACATGCAAGCTCTAGGAAGTAGGTTGGACAGTAGGGACGGGACTTCTGCCTGACTATACAGACGAGGGTCAGGAATAAGTCACCCTTCTTACTGTAGTTGGTTACCATGTACAGGAGGAATTGATGTCCTCATCCTGTGCATTCAGCCCACACAGACCATAGACTAAGTCTGACAAAGGCTGGCAGCATGTTATGAATAAAGATCCTGCCCCCAGAGTGAATGGGGACTGGAGTTAGTTTTGCTTCATCAGCATGATAGTTGCTGTAAACAATGTTTCACTCCGGGGCTTGTTAGATATGCAAATCTGGGACCTGACCTCAGACCTGAGTCAGAATCCTTTGGGGTTGGAGCCCAGGAGCCTGTGTTTTAACAAGCTTTCCAAGCGATCCTTCTGCGTGCTAAAGTTTGGAGCAGTCTGTTATATGATACACACATACCCTTATAACTGCGGCCTGTCCTCATAATACCCATGACAGTTGCATCGTCTATTTAACTGGCCTGGGCTTCAGATTCTTCCAGTTTGCATGGAAGCTCTACCCTGAAGCTCAGCCTTCCTGGCCAACACCCTAACCCATTTCCTTTTATCTCTCCTTACGGAGATGCTGTCAACATCCATCTGTGACTTATTACTGCCTTGTTCCACAGAAACAGCACCTAAAACCACAACAACCACTACCTACGGTCATTACGTTTCTCACTAGAAAAGTTGCCAGCCTACGTGATTTGCTCAGAGACCAGCGTTGACCCAGATTTAGGCAAAACACTTTGATCATTATGATTTCAATGATTCTCCCTGAGCCTTAGGGACATTCTGCAGCCAAATCAGGCTCCTAGCCCCCTGGCAGCAGGCAGTGTTGCTTCACTCTTTCCTGAGGAGCCTTTTATTTGAGTACCAGCAGGCTTCATGGCAAAGCCCACAATGAATATGATCTTACATCACTGGAGAAGATGTCAGCTTAGACACTTCACAGTTTAAAGGTTTTTGATGTGTTGGGAAACTAAAGAACCAAAAGAAATAGTTAGAAGATTTGTAGACCAATACTACAGTCTTTCCTGGAAAATAAAGTTGTTGTAGAAACTCCTAATTTCAATTTTTATTTATTTATTGTTTTTACTAAAAAGCAATACTTCCGAGTTATATACAGGTGGAACGTGTGGTGTGTGGGATCCCATAGCAACAGTGTAAGAGACATAATAGGGAAGGAAATAAGTTTGACTATATGTATTGGAAAGATAGATTGGAGCAGATCATGGACTATAATCGTGTTTTGCAGGTTTTGAACTTTGGACATTATATGGCAGACATTAAAGGATGTATATGTGTGCATTTATTTTTATTTTCACAAAGCCAAGACTGCATGTAACTTCCACCTAGCTCAAATGGCAGAAAATTTCCAGCACCCAAAAGTTCCACTTTTGTTCCTTCCTAGTAACTACTGACTTTCTGTCCACTCTAAAATAAACCTCTCTCCTGTTTTCTGACATTCATTTTGACTGTTTTAAAGCTTAATGTAAAAAAAGCTGACTTTATTTCATCATTGTATAGTGTTCCACTGCCTAGTAAATTGAGTTGATGCCAACTTTTGGCTATCATGAATAATGCTGCTGTGAACACTCTTGTACCTGTTTTCAATGTATACAGGCATACACTTGTGTTTGACATATATCTAGTTGTGAAATGGGTGAAATACATGGTGTACATATGTTCAACTTTAGATGATACCAAAGAGTTTTCCAAAGTGATTTTATTGATTGAAGTTTCCACTAGCCTTGACAGATCTGAAATAGGGATGAGATCTACACCATTCTACACTGAATCCATCCACAGGGGATATGATAGTTTAGGTGTGGTTATATTACAACACAGGGAGGGGAACATTGTTGCAAGAACCCTGGGAGAAAAGAGTAAGATCCTACACTTGAAGGAGAGTGGAAAGGCTAAGGCCGGCGGAGCTAAGTTGTCAGGTGAATGAAAGGAAGACAAAGGTACAGGTAAAATTTCAAATCTGAGTGACTGTCAGGAGAAACAGGGTTAGCAGGTGTAATAATGAGTGCAGGATGACTCAGGATAGGTTAAGGAGCTGGAGGGAACAGAAGAGAAAGCTTCTAAGACAAGTAGAAAAGGATCTCGAGATCTGGTAACTACTGAAGCAATTTCACTAGGATGTGTTCCTGCAACATTACTGTGAGAAATCTTGGTTTAGAAACCTGTTGTCAAAAAACACTGGTTTAAGACTTTTGTTTATATATCTACTCACCTAATCATGCACCTAGATTTTTTAATTTAACTCCCTATTTTCAGTAATTCCCAAGTAGGATGGGAAGTTATATTATATAGATAACTGTGTACAGGAGTATAAAATGCATGCCCTGTGTTTTATGGGAAACTGTAAATAATAAACATCTCTCAGATCTCTCTTTTTTAAAAATTGTTCATATCTGAACTGACTTAGTTCATATTTTCATCATTATTTGCTGGAACTTCTGTCATAACTTCTTAACTGATCTCTTGCCTTCTGTACTCATGACCCTAAAATGCACTCTCCACAATGAGATCCTGAATCATCTTTTAAAAAAGCATATCAGAGCATCTCATCTAAAAATTGGCTTTTCCCTTTACTCACACAACAAAGGCCTTCATGAGCCCTGTAGCTTCACTTCTTGCCATTCCACTGTTAACTTCGTGCTTCGGTAGTAGTTCCTCATGCTCACGGTTCTATTTAAAGCTTTCATGTTTTTTGTATATGTTTTTCCTCCCTCCTAGAACACCTTTCCTTCCATATGAAAATGTTCTTTTCATAACTCAAAATTCTGCTCCTTGGAGCCTTTCTTGGATAAACAGACCTAAATAAACAATAAGAAAGAAAGACAAGGACAATGGGAGCAAAAGGAAGCTTTTCTGAGCATGTAGGACATGAATGTCTGAGAATTATTTTCTGTAATTTACAATAATGACATTCATTTTAATCTCAGTAAAACTGATTTACTTTTCCACTGCTAACGTACAATAAAGCACACTTAATAACAGTAAAATGATTTAAAATATAATAAAATGAAGCATTCAAATAATAAATAGAGCAAAAATGCAAATTTTCATAATGGAATATCTACTTAAGCCTTTATGAGGCTTGTAGTGAAATACTGTTTTAAATTTAAAAACTTTTTAAACAAGTGTCCTTCATTTTCCCATGGCAATCACAAGAAAAGTAACATGATTACTTAATAATACTTAAACTTATTTTTAAAATTTATTGAACAAATGTAGAAATGATTGATTTATAAGAAAGGATTTACATAGATTTCTACCTTTTAAAAAACCAGGGTTATAAAAATGATGACAAATAAGATATGCATGTTGTAAAAAAAATGTAAATAGTTCATGAAGTACAAAGATAAATCCACTTTTTCCCATCCCTCTCCCAATCCCATTCCCCAGAGATAATCACACTTAAGAGTTTCTTGTGATTTTTCCACTATTTTCTGCATTTATTAGCATGTTGAGGTATGTGAGGAGATGGACGTCTACCCACATAAATATATTTTTTAAGCTTCTTATGCAGACTGGATCATCTTATATGTGTACACATGAATTCTCAAATTACATTTTGAGAATTACATTTAATGATCTATCTTGGACATTTTCCCAGATCAGAACATACAGATTCACCTCATCTTTTTAAACTCTTCATTGTATGGGCTGTATGGATATGTCATAGTCTCTCTAGTTTTCTGCTGGTGGATAGCGCATTCTCAGATGTTCTTCGTTATAAATATGGTGCGATATTTGTTTTGAACTACTGTGTTTTTTAACTCCCTGTTTTTTCCCATTCCCTTCCCATTGGAAGTGGAAGAGCAGGATTGGGCACGTAGCCTTAAGGAAAGACCAGAAGTCAGTCCTGTGTCCCTGACAGTGTACCAGACAAGAGGCTAGGCTTCAGAAAGACACAGTGACCATATTCATAAAGGGTCGCTAAGGACCCAGAAGGGTGTGTAATTCAAAAGCCTCTGGACCTGAAAGAATTATGCAGACTGGGCAGCTCGAAATGAGAACTGGCTGTTGATAACCAGAGCCTGGAGTCACCCCCAGGGCCTTGGTCCCAGCAGAGGAAAGTGTGAAGTTCTTGGTGATAGGAAAGGGAAGGAGGGGAGGGAAAATAAAGGCTAAGGCTTTAAGTAAAATTAATTTTAAAGAAACAATTTTTTTTGTACGTCTCATTTTCTGGACTGGAATTCATATCGTCTTTATAAATATTTGTTATTTTCAAGATACCACAATACTTTATATATCTTGCTATACTTAAAGTCAAACTTCAATTTTGGAGACTTTTTTTCCATAAGAGGCTAATATTTTTGCACTAATTAAAGAGAAAAATGCCCATTTGAAATAATGTTCTTTTATCTGGACATAGTTATCTGTGAAATTTTTGGTATCTCTTCTTTTATTTTAAAAATTATTCCAACCAAAATAAGCCATATAGGTTTGGCTCCTGTAGCTCAGTGAGTAGGGCACCGGCCACATACATGGAGGCTGGTGGGTTCGAGCCCAGCCCAGGCCCTGCTGAACAACAATGACATCTGCAACAAAAAATTGCCGGGCATTGTGGCGGGTGCCTATAGTCCCAGCTACTCAGGAGGCTGAGGCAAGAGAATTGCTTAAGCCCAAAACTTTGAGGTTGCTGTGAGCTGTGACGCCATAGCATTTTACCTAGGGTGACAGAGTGAGATTATGTCTCAAAAAAAAAGCCGTATATTCACCTGAGCTGTTAAGCTTTCTTTATATCATTTTTGTTCTATACTGACATCAAGCATAGTCTGAAACACATATGAAGAAAGAACATTTAATCGTTTATTTTTCAGAGAAAAATACTAATAATATTTTTATGGAAAAGCAATACCTGCATTATGACTCTTACTTCTTGTTTGTTATTGGTTTTACGGCTTGCATGTTTCATTAAAGGCTGGCAAAAAACTAAGTCAATTAAAAATCTCCTGGAAACAATTTAACCATTATTTTCTGATTAAGAGGCATTGATGAAAATTGCTTTCAACAAGGAAGGTCAGAAAGGCTCCTTACAATGTCTCGTGGCTGAGAATTTTATGATGTCAACTAACAGTTTATATTGTCTTTGGGCCTAATTCTCCAGCATGTTTATGGAGCAGTTGGGGGCTGTCAGCCCACCAGTGTTTGGGGAGGCCAAGCTTCTCTGACACACAGCCAGGGAACTTGAAACAGACTAGAGAAAGCCCATTCCTGCCAGGACATTGCAAGCATTTAGTGACCATCTAAACGTTCTGCTAGTTTTGTTGCCATACTTGGTAGTCCCAGGAATCTGGCTAGCTTCAGAAGAGCAAAACAAACACAACTGTGGACAGCCACACCCTACGGTGACTCTGTCTCCAAATACCATACTAGTCCAAGGGTGAAGCACTTGAAAGGCTTATATCCCTACAGATCAAATCTTTATAAGATTGAACCTTAAGCACATAAATGTTGTCATTTACAGCACTGTTTCTGTGCTATTTTGCCTTTCCAATTATAAAGGTGGCTAATGCACATGATAATTATAGTTCCTTAAAATTTATTCACTCTTGAGCAGATCAGCTCAGAAATGTTGGCACAGTTTCAGGGTTCCTTAACAACTGCTTGCCAAACCACTCTTTGATCCAGTGAAATCATCGTATGATTCAAAACAAGGCCTACAGCCTTTCAAGAATTCACATCTTAAATCCTCATCTTTGTCACCTAACCTCCCCATGTTCAATCTAAAAATGGACTCTGCCTTATCAGTGACAAGTAAGTTTTTTCCCTGTGGGATTTATAATGCGCTTTCTTTGTTTCCCTTCATTTATTCTTTAATAACATATATTGAGTGCTTATCATGTAGTAGAGACTGTGACTTACCCTTAAGTTATAGAACAAAATTCACTGCAGGGATAGTTAAACAGATAATTGCTATATAGGATTTTAAGTAAGAGCAGGGTCAAGGGAGAACAGCGGTAGGGCTCAAAGCCCTTGGTGGGTGTCAAAAAGATTCCTAGTGGAGGTGAAAGCTGAGCCCAGCACTGAGGACACCCAGCAACAGGCAAATGACAAGAACCAGTAAGCCAGTTAGCCAGTCCCTCAGTCCCTATTTACCCCATCTTCTATGTTCCCCTCTTCTCACTCTGACCTGGCTACACTGAACTTTTCTTTCCTCAAATGTACAACTATCCTGGGGCCTTCGCACTAGCAGCATTCATCTGCCTGAAAGTTTCTTCCTTTGGGTATCTGTTGCTCAGATTTTGCCATATTCAAAACATTTTCACATGTCATCTTAACTTAAAATAGCACTCGTCACCATTCGTGTTTAGCTTGGTTTACTTTGACTTGTTTCCCATGGTCCTCACCCTCTACCAGGTTGTAAGCTCCTGAAGAGGGGCAGCTTTTGTTTTGTTTAGTGCTGGCTCCCACACGACTAGGATGTATCTGGGACAAAGTTGGTACTCTGGTATTTCTTGACTTAATTGATAAATAAATAAATGAATAATTGTCCACTGAATAGCACTTTTTCTTTTTTGCCTGATGTGTCACAAAGGAGCCATTATTTATATATAAAAAATATGTTATGGCAAGGAGCTCAATCCCTTCATTTTACAAATAGGTATTCAAACATTACCAGAATCCTAAGGGATTCATCTTTGATATGAATGAATGGAAATAGCAGCTATTCATCTAAGGTTTTAGTCTAGAGGTTAGTAAACTGAACCAAAATCTTTAATATTTTTAGGATTTCCAAATAATCTGGGAATAGGACACAATTCTGCTCTACTGAAAATAATTTTTCAAAGGCTATGACATCTTTCTGATAGGACAACTTAGAAATTGTATTTCCTCTGCAAATTAACTATTCCATATTTTGATTTGGTTATAGGTTATGAAACTTTAGTAAAGAGAATGATTTCTTGAATATTGTGTTTGCTCATTTTAGCACATTGGTGAGTAACACCAAGTTGCTCTTCACCAATATTGTAGTGAATAATTTTCAGCTGTATGTGAGTGTTCATTTCTTTCAACCCACTCCAAACTTGACAATAATAAGTTTTAACTTATTTTCCAGTTTAATAGGTAAAAATTGTATATCTTAGGTAATTAACTTTCATCTCTAGATTGTTAATGAATGGGACCATTTTTCATGTTTATCATGAGATTTTTTCCTTTATTATTGGTACAACCCCAAATAAGGAGGAATCAACATCCTTTGGTTATTGCCACCACCGACTGTTAAGGTTTTAGAGTAATAAAGCTTCTCCCTTATTTGTTCAAGTGCACATTCTGAGTTTCCTCAGAACATCCCTCAGGAGAAAGTAGCCTGATCTACAAAGGTTGGTCAAATGGATAATGCATCATTTTATTAACTTTCTCTTCTAATCTGTTTCCCTCCTTCTGTGACTCACTCCTGCTGTCCGAGATCACATTCCCAGATAAACTACCCACACATAATCCTTTGTCTTAGACTGTACTTCGGGGCTAAATCATACGTACTTGTTACTTATAAGATTAGTCTGTCTGTATGTGGACATTGTGTGCATAAGCACATACCTAATTCATATATTTTGTGGTTTCTGACTTGGTTTAGCAAGCCAAACCCTTAAGCTTTGTCATAAATCTTAAACATTCACAGTTATGAGGGCTTTCTCTATCACCAGGGATAGATAAACCTGTAGGTATATTTTAGTTCTTTGATACTGTGTACAATAATGACCTTTTATGTTACATTTCCCTAATAATTACATACATTTTAAATTAAAGTCTATTGAACACCTAAACTTTATTCACTGATTTTGTTGCTTACCATTTCAGAGTTTCAAGAGTATTAGATATTAACAAGAGAGTATAATCCTCATATTCTTACTCTTTTTCACGCATAATATAATTATGATTCAAACAGCTAAATATATATAAATGTAAATATTCACAGAGGAGGAACAGATGCTTTTGCGTGGTTTCCGAACTGTACTTAAGCTACTGGTGACACTTCACATAGAGGCTTGTCACAGCAGAGTAAACAGCCAAACCCTTGCTTTGTCATTAATCTTAAATGTTTGTGGCTTAAGGCCCCATTCCAGGAAAACTTACAACAATGTAATTGCTTCCATTTATGGATAATTTTACAAACACAAGATTACCTATTTTTTTTAATTTAGAAAATAGTTAACAAACCCAATTATCAACAAGGCCACAGCCAGATGAGGGTGGGCTGCAGCATACAGTACCCTGGTGTGCACGAATGATACCATTGCCTTAATCTTCCCAGGATCTCAACAAATAAATAAATAAATCTGTTTCCCACAATCATTCACTAAATATTTATGTGTACAGGAGGCTATTTATGGCCTCCATATCTGTGTCTTTGAACTTTCAATCTCTTCCTATGATGGTCTAATACTACCAGGGATTACTGACGCTTTTAAAATATGTTTTAATACCTGCCAGATCAATTATTTTTTTCCTCAAAAATCTGTTGGTTCTTCTTATTTGCTTATCCTTCCAGCTGAGCTTTAAAATTGCTTTGTCAGGTTGTCCCCAAAATGTGGTGGACACGGAGATGCCCTGACAGGTACCACTTCAAGGAAGGGCTGGTAGCCCAGCCACCAGGAGCACGTAGACAGTTTTCAGCTGTCGGCTCCTCCAGCCTCAAACTGTCCTGCAGCCACTTCCATCGGGTAACTGGAAGAAGTGACGACAAAATGAATCAGTCATTTCAGCTGTCCTAAGATGACTCTGCGGGGCACTTCCTGCCCCTGATCTCCCAGCTGGTCTGAGTTGTTCCACTTTCCTTCTGTTCAGGCTTGCTTCTTCGCCTTTCTTTTTCCAATGGCGACCCTTAATCAATGTCTCATATCCCAGATTCCATCTCAACCTCTTTCTCTGGAGAACCCAAACTTAAACTATGCTTATTTAAAATGTCATTTACAGGCTGGGTAAATGGTTCACGCCTGTAATCCTAGCACTGAGGGAGGCCGAGGTGGTGGATTGCTTGGGCTCAGGAGTTTGATACCAGCCTGAGCAAGAGCAAAATCACATCTCTACTAAAAATTAAAAAAAACTAGCTGGGTGTGGTGGTGCAGGCCTGTAGTCCCAGCTACTCAGGAGGCTGAGGTAAGAGGATCACTTGAGCCAGGAGTCTGAGGTTGCTGTGAGCTCTGATGCCACGGCCCTATATCCTGGGGCGACAGAGTGAGACTCTATCTCAAAATATATATATATATATATGTAATTTACATTTTTTCTAACAAACTTCCTCTTTTCCTACCTCTTAACTTTTATCCTTTACCTGACATGATGAAGTTTTAAACATGATAAATCAAAAAGATTTTATTCCAGTTTTCTACATTTCAGGAATAATTTCAGTAGTGAGAACAAACATCTGAGTGTCTCTAATGTACTAGGCAGTGGTATATGAATGTGCCTCCGGTGATGTCACCCACAATCCTAGCACCTACCCTGCAAGTCTTTACCATAAATAATCTACACTTTTCAAAGACTGCATTTACCTTACTATTATCAACATGTAGCAAGTTATTGAACCAGGAATCCAACCTAGGACAATTTCATTCTAAAGTAAAAAAAAAAAAAAAAAAAAAATTTTCCAGAGCTTTTTCCCAGGAAACAAACCAAACTGAACTAAACTTATTCCTGAGCTCCCTACTTGTTATACATCACACGCACACATGCACACACGCAAATGCCAGGAGTAATTTTTAAATGCATATTCCTTGCATACCATTCAAACAAAAAGAAGTATATGGATTAAAAAGTTAAATTCCACCTTCACTTTGCTCACAAATACTTTTCTTCTCCTGAGGTAATAATTATGAACAATTTTTATAAACATTATAAAGATTATAAAGAAAATCAACTTTTTTCTCTTCAAGTTCTATATCGTATTTCATAATGTAGCTATGCTATAATTTATTTGATCAATACCCTAATGGATATTTATATAGCATGCAGCATTGCATAATAATATAAATGATAACATTTCTTAATTAAAAACTAGTTTGAGTATTTTAATTTTAAAAGTGATATTGTTCACTAACTTTTTTTTTTTGCAGTTTTTGGCCGGGGCCGGGTTTGAACCTGCCACCTCTGGCATATAGGGCTGGCGTCTTACCCACTGAGCCACAGGCACCACCCATTGTTCACTAACTTAATGAAAAAGAAATACTGAACCAACGGAAGGGGCTGTAAGTTTGTTTTCACCAAGTTTGTTTTTCAGTCTCCAGTCTCCTTACATATACTTTGTATTTAGTAGAAACATTTCAGAGTTTCCAGGCATGAGGTATTACAGGGTGTTCCCAACTGTGCAACCTATCGATTATATCATTAGGAATGAGATATATTGGTGTCCAATATATGTGACAACACTCACATTTTACTTAGAATTCTTTTTAATACCCTAAATTATTTCAATCCCCAAACAAAATATACTTATTGAAGAAAAATAGGAAAGGCAGATAATGAAGGACTTTAAATCACTAAATAACTTCTCTTAAAATTTTGGCTAGAATGCACTGCTGGTGGGAATGCAAACTAATACATTCCTTTTGAAAAGAAGTTTGGAGATCACTCAGGGATCTAAAAATAGACCTGCTGTTCGATCCTGCAATTCCTTGACTGGGTGTATATCCAGAAGACCAAAAATCACTTTATAACAAAGATATTTTCACCAGAATGTTTACTGCAGCCCAATTCATAATTGCTAAGTCATGGAAGAAACTCAAGTGCCCATTGACCCATGAATGGATTAATAAATTGTGGTATATGTATACCATGGAATATTATGCAGCCTTAAAAAAGATGGAGACTTTATCTCTTTTATTTTTCCATGGATGGAGCTGGAACATTTTCTTCTCAGTAAAATATCTCAAGAATGGAAGAAAAAGTATCCAATGTACTCAGCTCTACTATGAAACCAATATATAATAACCCACACTTCCATATGAAAGCTATAACCCAACTACAGCCCAAGATGAATGGGCAAGGGAGAGGTGGGGGGATAGGTGGAGGGAGGGGGATGGGTGGGACCACACCTATGGTGCATTTTACAAGGGTGCATGTCAAATCTACTACATGTAGAGTATAAATGGTTAAGCCATTTATAAATTAAGAAAAGTGCAGTGAAGGCTTTATTAACTGGTTTGTTGTAAGTATTTCAAATTGTATATAAAACCAGCACATTGTACCCCATAAGTGCATTATTGTTAAAAAAAAAAAATGAAAATAAAAAGATTCCCAAGATGGAAAAAAATAAAATAAAATAAAATAAAAATTTTGGCTAGAAATCTTTTAAGAAATTTTTAAATATCATATATAGGAGATATAAATCATTTGTATATCCCATATATGTTCAACAATCTGTATTAACTATTTGTAAACTTTTTCCATTTAACAGTATATCTTGAGATCTTTATGCGATTTATAATCAATTTAAGTGGGAAATGGAAGCTTTTATATTCTCTTTTTCAAAAAAACTAGGATTCCCCTCCTAGAGTAACAAAGTATAGTACAAGCAGAGTGGAATATTTAAGCTGATGCTAATTCTTTTGGTTTTTTTACATCTCACCATAAATATTGCAGTCCTGCATTAAGCCTCTACTACATCCTTATTTGTATTAAAATTGGACTTGACAATATTGTCCAAAATTTTAATGACTCTTATAGCTTTTATTTGTCACGAATTTCATTAAATCATATTTTTTCTTATCTGCGTATCTTTGCATACTAGAGCAATTTGTTGGTTTGTCAATCACTTCAGTGTATTGAGACTGCTTTCTGGAATTCTATAAGGTTTCTTTAGTAGTAGTAAAGATGACCTAAAACTCCAGTAACATATCTATCAGAAGTTGTCCCAAAGTTAGTCCCTTCTCCTTGGTTATCTAATTTCAGGTCAGATTAAAGAAAGCTAGAAATCACTTTTCTTTTCTTTTTTTTTTTTGTGTGTGTGTGGTTTTTGGCCAGGCCTGGGTTTGAACCCGCCACCTCCGGCATATGGGGCCGGCACCCTACCCTGTTGAGCCACTTTTCTTAACTCACAATTGCCACCTGTGGTTATACATAGGTTGCCTTGTACAGTTGTGCATGCAGCTTACTAAACAAGTCTGGGGTACCATTTATACTTCAGATATCTATCTGTCTGTCTGTCTGTCTATCTACAATGTTCCAGCAGCTAGCAATGAAGTGTCTGGCTCTAACAAAAGCAGGTTATTATGATAACTTTCAAATAGAGGCTAAGAGAACCATTTTTCTAATTTGCTCATTAGGAGATAAGAGTAGATGTACGGAGTAGATGTCCTCATACTATCTGGGAAAAGGTACCTTTGCTTTATAATCAGAAGACTGAGGGAAAAATACATTCTGTGCACAACACACTCTTATTTTTATCATATTCTGTCCCCTTTTGCTGCAATTATTTGCAGTCTGTGCCCCATATGGGACTGTAGCAACATTGATGCAAAGCATACGGCATTTGTTTCAGGTGGTCTGAGGGCCAGAGCTGGACTAAGCAAGCTCTTGATAACTGAGGAAATTCAGGCTCCAAAACCAAGGGGAGGGTCAAAACAAATTATTTTATAAGATGGACTTTTAAATATTGTAATTAATACATATATATATATACATACACAATGAGCATGTATATCCATGTTTACGCATGTGTGTGTGTGTGTGTGTGTGCGCGCGCGCGCGTATAAGCTAAATATTTCCACCTCAATTTACTGCCCTGGAAAATTAACTACTCTTTATCATATATTTGTCCCCAGAGACCTTCTACCTTGGGCATTGCAATATTTAGAATGAAGGTTTGGCTATCTGTAATACAAAGACAAAAGCACAGTGACTTGTATAAGATTGATTTTTATTCTCCTCCCTGAACCACTCAATCTGAATTGCACACATAACTTGTGCTCACATCTCATTGCCCTTAAAATTTAGTCACATGGGAAAAAGTAATCTAGTCCCATGGCCATATCTAGTAAGCACGCCTGGGAAATGCAGTCTTCAACTTAGCCACCACAAACCCAGCTGGATGTTTCATTGTTAAGGATGAAGGGGAGAATGAGTAAACTTTGTTACAGGCTATGTTTATTAACCTAATGAGAAAATAACTCTAACAACCACTTTTCCTGTTGAAGCTTCTTTTTAAAATTATTTTATTTTATTTTTAATTTAAGTTTAATAGTGTTGTGCCCAGCTCAAGGGATCCCCCACATAAATCACCAAGAGGCTAAATCCGATGCAATAGCAAGAGGTTTATTTACAAATCAGCCTGGGCTGTGGGTCTCTCACACCTGGCGCAGAAGGAAAACAGAGAAGTCCGCGGCCTGGAAAAGGAAGGGGTTTTTATGGGTACAGAAAGGAAAAAGGGAGGGGTGCGGGGTGAGCTGATAGAGGTCTAGGGGACTGAGTAATACTTGTTCTTGGCTAGTCTGGGAAGGAGCTGCTATCACTCGGGGCAGACACAAGGACGAGGGGGGAGTAGGGAGTGAGTTACTTAACTCTTTCGGTATGCATGCTGCTGCAAAGTGAAGGCTGAGGAACAAGATGGAGTCAGTTTTAATAAAATGGAGTCAGCTTGGTCTTTACATTCCCCCCTTTCTCTGGTGCATAGAAGATCCAATCATGGGTCTTCTAGCTCTATGTCATTGCTAGTGATTTCAGTGCTGAGGGGGGTATA
>CAUYRH010031009.1:0-29298 GCA_963574655.1 Perodicticus potto
TTCTAAATAGTTTTTCAGACTCACCCTGCTGTTTTCCTGAATTCTTTCACACACATACCCTGTTTATTAAGTCTTGTAGAGATCTTATTTTTTACTTATGCATGTTCAGCACAATAGTTAAGATCTAACAAATTGCTAATCGTGTTCATGTTTAAAAGGCTCTTGAGGAAGGAGCGAGGGGGGTGGGGTCTTGGGGTCTTGGGGTCTTGGGGTCTTGTTGTGTGCCACACCTTTGGGGAGCAAAACTCGATTGTAAGAGGGACTTTACCCAACAAATGCAAGTAGTGTAACATGGTTTCTTGTACCCTCAATGAATCCCCAACAATAAAAAAAAAAAAAAAAAAGGCTCTCGAAAATAGCCCCGTGATGAGCAAGCCAGGTGTTGGTATTTGAGAGTCTTGCCCACGAAATTTGGACCTGGCTGTCTCTTTACCACATGCAAATGGCCAGTTAGAGTACAGTCATTGTGGACCACAATTAGGCTATACATCAGAAGACTAGAAGAAAAGGGGACAGATGATGACTCAGTATGGAAAGATCTATCAGCCAAAACTCACTTATTTATTATGTTTGGATACTTTTCCCCAGTTGAACTGTCTCTGGCTTAAGCTCGGCTTCCTTCTTTAATTCCAGTTTCCTTTTTTTTCAGTTTTTGGCCAGGGCTGGGTTTGAACTCACCTCCTCCGGCATATGGGGCCAGCGCCCTACTCCTTTGAGCCACAGGTGCTGCCCCTAATTCCAATTTCTTAAGTCACTTTTGCTTTCTACTGTCAAAAGCACCTTTTATCCACTCAAACTATGACATTGATGTCATTCTTCCATCTACTGCCCTCTGTAAGTGTTTTTACATTTCCTATATTTTCTGTGGTTTGTTCCATTAGCATGTCTGGTCCTTCTTACTTCTTGGGTGAAGACAGTTTCCCCTACACTAATTGGAGTTACCCTTCTTGGATAGGAGCCTCTGGATTATACTGATCGCATCGTTGGCTCGCCCAGGTGATCAGATGTCTCCAGGCGGTAATGTGTGCAGGGCCTGGGCAGCACAGAAGCCCAAGATGGCGGGGGCTGAACACGCCCTGGAAAAACCAGTCTTCCCTCCTCTCTGAAGTTTAACAGCTATGTGACTGTGAGCAAGTTGCTGAGTTTCTCCAGGTCTCTGTTGTCTCCTCTGTGAAATGGGGACAGTTCTAACCCACCTTTGAGGTTCACATTAGATGGATGAATACTCGTAAAACACTTAACAGGGTATTTGGTAAATAAAAAGGGAACTCAGTAAACTTCAGTTCCCTTTCAATTCCCTCTGAATCCTTTCATCTGGAAGCAGTAACCATGTAGTCTGAAACAGACTAAGAAATGTCGTTTACTGAAGACAAGTCATGCTAGACTGAAAGAGAAGAGAAATTGACCATTTTAAGACAAACTGGAGAAAAGTGTGCAGGGGTTGTCAAAGAGTGGTTCCAGGACCAGACTCTGTATGCTCTGGGAACTAGGTAGAAATGCAAATTCTCAGAGGTACTGAATCTGAATTCTGGGGGCAGCACTGGTTAGTCTGGGTTAATCCACATAATTCTGATGCATGCTAAAGTTTGAGAACCAGTGGTCTAGGGGGAATGCAACAGATACTGGGTTGAAGAGTAATGGTATGAGTTTCTGTGTGTGTATGTGTGTACATACACACCCACGTGTGTAGAATGTATGTAACTGCTGAAATTATTAATCACACTTGGTAATATCAGGAGACTCCAACCAAACTAGTGATTACTTGTTTTTTGTTGTCTTTGTTGTTGTTGTTGGTATGGTTGTCTGAATAAAATACCATATAACGAGAATGTTTATTTTCAGTGAATTTACACTGAGTTCATTTTATATTTTAAAAAATAGATTCATTGCATTTCTTCTTCTTTTTATTTTCTAGGAAATTCCACATACTTAGATGACCACGGGCCACCTCCTAGTAAGGTAAGGCCTTTTCCTTTCATCTGTACTCACAGCCTCTGACTTTAGTAGTCCCTGGGCCTCCAACAACCCCAGCTAGCTCCCTTCTGGCCCTAAATCATTCATAAGAAATAGTAGATGACAGATGTCAAATTAATCTTTGACTTATAATGAGGAAGAGCATGAAGATAGCCCAGATGGCGAGGGAGGAAGAGGCATTATTGAGTAAGTGGCTGTAGCTGCCCTGACATCAGAGCCTTAGGCTGATTTCAGACCTTTGGCGGCTTCTCCCGTGTGCTGCCTTTTTTTCACTCACCTTGGCATTGATGCGTTGGCCACACCCAGCCTTCCCGTGCCTGTGGGCCGGACTCACATCTGCCCCATTCTCCCTGGCTTGCCTGGGTTGGGATACTCCACCTGTGGCCCAGCCAGTTGCCCCTCTAGGCTGCTGTGGCCTGGCCTGTGTGTCCCCCTTTGCTCTTCCTTTAATCAGTTTTGCCTGCCTTTTAAGGGACAGAATAGTCCATGACCACTGTATACTTTCTTGAGCTCAATGAAAACAAAATGCCAATCTGCTGAAAAATGAGAAAAAGAGAATGAAATGATCAATTTATATAAGAAAACGCATGTAATGCTGGCATCTATTCTTTATTCTAAACTTAACTCCCTTGTCTTTTTTCAATAGCAACTTTTTTTTCCTTATAGGAAATGATGGGGAATGGTTGATTGGTACTTAGGAGGGTTTGTGCTGATTATTACTTTTACTTTAAGAATTTTCTTTCTGGCCTGTGAAATCCTAAAGTGTGAGTACCAGTCTCCTGCTCTCCTAATACCATGTTTTTGTGTGTATAATGTGCATATTTTTGCCTAAATTTTTGAGGGAAAAATAAGGGTGCGCACGATACATGGGTAGTGTGGGTCAGGAGCTGGGAAGCCCAGCAGGCCTCCCGGAACTGCTGCAGCATCCTGTCCGGGCTGGCTGGGTGTGTGGGGTTCCAGTCCATGTGGACCTGGGATCTTGTAGGAAGGCACTGTAACAACCTCTGCCAAGCACCCCTATCAGGGAAGGGAGTGGTGTTGGGGACGGGGAGGCAGGCTGCAGTCATGCGAGGTGAGGACTGAGGCCCAGCCACACAGACGGGGCTGGGAACCCCATGCAGACCCCAGGGACCTGCCTGGCTGCCCACATGTGGTATGGTCTCAGAAGCCCCTGCCCTGGTGGCCATACATGTGACCATCTTGGCGGTGGCTCCCATTGTGGTAGAGAGTAAAGGGCTCCTGGGACAGAGGGAAAGGGCAGCCTTCACAGAGTGGGCAGCTGTGGGAGGGCAGAGTGATCTGCGTGTTTACCAGGAGCGTGTCTGTCCTGCCCAGACGTGTCTCTCCTGCCGAGAGCCAGCCACTCTCTCAAGGGGTGTTTTCCTGAAAGTTTGGGCCAAAAACTTCAGTGCACTTATACATGGGAATGCATTTTACATGGGAAAAGCATGGACTTGATGGTTTTCTTACTTTTTGACCATTTAAGGTGTAGTTGTAAGTTACATGGTGAGAAGATAATCAGCCACCAACCTTAGGGGGAAATTTGCTCCAGAGTCAGTTTAGACAACCACCACATTTGGGAGCAAAAGTTTTTGGGTTCAACACTGGCTTTGCCACTTTCCAGCTGTGGGATTTTGGAAGGATTACTTCATATACACATACACACACACACACACATACACGCAAACACGCACTTTTTTTTTTTTTGGAGACATACTCTCACCAGGTCATCCTCAGTAGAGTGCTGTGGCATCACTGCTCACAGCAACCTCAAACTCTTGGGCTTAAGCGATTCTCCTGCCTCAGCATCCCAAGTAGCTGGGACTACAGGCACCTGCCACAACACCCAGCTATTTTTTTTTGTCGTAGTTGTCATTGTTGTTTAGCAGGCCTAGGCTGGGTTCGAACCCACCTGCCTTGGTATATGTGGCCGGTGCCCTAACCACTGAGCTATGAGTGCTGAACCAAATTACTTAGGGTATCATGTACAAAGTGGAACTAAAAATACTAAAAATACTATCCACAGCAGAAAACTAAAAGTATACCTACTATTCAACACAGCAGTCTCACTACTGGGTATCTACTCAAAGGAAAAAAAGTGATTTTATCAAAAAGACACCTGCACGAGAATGTTTATTGCTGCACAATAAAATGTGGAATCAACACAAATTCCTATCGATTTATGAGTGGATTAACAAAATATGGTATATATATCATGCAGTTCTTACTCAGCCATAAAAAGGGTGAATTGATGCCTTTTGCAGCAATTGGGAAGGAATTGGAGACCAGTATCCTAAGTGAAGTATCTCAAGAATGGAAAAACAAACACCAGGTGTACTAATAAACTGGAACTAACCAATGAGCACATATATGGACTGAGGGACGTAAAACTCCTGGGAAATCAAGCAGAGAGGAGGGTGGAGGAGGGAAGGAGCAAAAACCTACCTAACGGGCACAGGGAACACAATTTCAGTGATGGGCGCACTGATAACTGTGGCTCAGACAGTACAAAAGTGATCCATGTAATGAAAACGTTTGCACCCCTTAACATTTTGAGATGAAAAATACTACGGCACAGAATGCTAAAGGATTGAATGAGCTGATGTATGTATGACAAGCGCTCAGCACCGACACGCAATAAATATTAAATCAACGGTGGCTGGTGTTGCATTCTGGGGTAACAGAATGGTTATTGATGAGTGACATGGTAGCATTTATCAGTCATCGAATAGCTCGACTGCTTAAATCACTGCCTGTTTATTGAATGCCTGTGATGCCGCAGGCACTAGAAATACAAATGAGAAACAAAACAACAACAAAAATAACTTCTATCCTGGAGGAACAAAAGAATATAGCGGATTCTGTGCCCTCTGAGGATAAGGACCAATTCCTCAACACACAGAGAGGTACGCCATAACAGTTCATTAAATTTCACTGAATTAGACCACAAAATCCAGAGCTTGAATCCCAATTAGGCCTCCCGGCTTCCATCCCAGGTTCTTCCCACTAGGCCGGTGTTCTCAAGCTTGCATCAGAATCACCTGGAGGCTTCTTAAATCCCAGCGCGTCTGACTGAGTAGGTTTGGGGCCCTGGGATCTGCATCTATAACCATCTCCCACGTGAGGCTGATGCTGTTGGCTGGAGCCCACGAGTAAGAACCTCTATTCTAATGGCCATGAATTAAAGGGAACCGTTTCCCGAGATACTGTCTGTGTCGTTTTCACTTTAATAGCCTAGAGGGAGAGATGGGGCTTATTATACAAAGTGTATTTATTAGTGCAGTGATGACTCACCATTGTAAGTTTTCTTGTAGGGAAAACATTTTTCTTTTGGTCAATAACCTGCCTAGGAGGGAAAATGGGGGGAGGAGGAGGGCAGAAGAATGACGCAGATGACCTGTTAGGTTTCTTTCTGGCCTCCCAAGTGGGGGCCAGTGAAGCCCTCCCCACCCCCGACCCTAAGTCAGGGAAGGAAATTACATGGCTCTGTCTGTGGGACCCGTCAGCTGTTTTTGTATTTGTTTTGCAGTTTTTGGCTGGGGCTGGGTTTGAACCCGCCACCTCCGGCATATTGGGTCAGCGCCCTACTCCTTTGAGCCATAGGTGCTGCCCCCATCAGCTGTTTTTGTCTGTGGCTTTTAGGGATATTACTTTGGGTTCTAGGCTTGATAAACAGGGTTTCACCTGGTTGGAAGTTCCAGGTGCATTTTCTAGTAAACTGGCCTTTTCGACCTTTATCCTGGGAGGCCCAGGTGAATCTCCCTGCTGGCCTCTCCCTGGCCAAGTTAGCCATCCTGCCTGTCTTTTTGCTGGTATTACCAGGGCCTGGATTAGTGTTTCCTGGCTTACTCCTGAGTCTTTGGCAGGCTCTTCCCCGGCTGTGCATCTTCTCCCCACCCCTGCACTCTGGTCTTCAATCCCCCTTCCCCGCTCCAACCCCAAACTAAAGTTCCCTGTGCTACACAAAATGATTAGGTTAAGCAGATTATTTTAGACCAATTTCAGAGGAAATGCCATTTTATAAACTCTTTCCCAAGTTTGAAAATTGTGAATGTAATCTCTTTAAATCAGCAGGAGTTTATATAACACAGATTCTTTCTCTATAACTGTATTTTCATTATCTAGGATGGGAGTAGCAAAAACACTCCTGATATTCTAAGCAGTAGCCATAATAATAATAGGAAGCATATAAAAATGGGTAAAAATAATACTGGTATGTTAACATCTTTTCAGCCATGCTTATTGGTTCTGGCAGGATGGAAATGAGTCCCAGAAGGAGTGAGGTCACTTCCCGATGAACGTCCCTCGAGTGTCCCCTGAGGTGGGGCCTCAGTGATTTAGGTCTGTGGGCCACTGGCTTATCCAGGGACGTGGTGGCCTCCCCAGGATAAGGACTCACACATGTCTGGCCAAGACTTGAGTCCAGATCCATAGTTTTCATATTTATTTAGCACTCAGAAATAACTTTTTGATGCCAAGACTGAAAGAGTTCTGATCTAGATAAAATAGAAATTGTAAACCCTGAAAATATACTGAGTTTACAGGCGAGTTCTCATTTTATTAAAAGTTCAGTTTCACATTCCGTAAGTACTAGCCATTTGGGGAATGGGGTGTGCCACTTAGCACGTCCCGAGCCCAGGGCCTTATTCTCTCCAGTATTTTCATGAGCAAAAGGCAAATGTCTCTGATTTTCGCTTGTTTTTCAAATCGACTAGAACCTTATAGCTCATTTCATTTTTTGAGGTAAGCCATAATTTAATATTCTCTTTTGATTGTCACTTTTTACTACTACTTTGCGTGTTCACAGAACGCGGTGGTTTAAAATTAAGAATGACCACATAGGTCTCCAGCTAATGAATAGAAAGATGTTCTTGAGTACAAAAAAAAAAAAAACAAAAAACAAAACTCAAACTTATGATAGCCCTTTCTGTAAAAGTATATGTGTATGTATGTATGTCTACAGAGAAAAGCCTGGAAGGATAATAGTGTTTTCTCTGGGTGGTAAGATTTCAGGAAACTTATAACCTTTGCCTTATACTTTTCTGTATAACTTGAATTCCGTAAGTAATGCATGCTCAGTCTAAAAATTAGAAAAAGGGAAGATTAAAGTGAAGGTCAAAAGGCGCAGTGCTCTGGCCTCCGGGGCCTCATCTGCGGTGTCCACAGACACACACCCACCCCCCAGCAGCCTGACCTCCTTCCCTGGCTCTGCTTCACGCAGAGTGTGGGCACCTGGCGTGAGCTGTAGGCATCAACAATGATGAGTTCTGATTGTAATAAATAGGATGTGGCTGTCATTCTGCACAGATTAGATTCCCAAATCCAACGGTAAGGAGAGCTGTGCTAAGCACCTCGAGGATAATAAAATCACTATCTGTAGCTGATATTGTATCTACCTTTTTCTATGTGTCAAGTACTATGTGAACACTTTGGATGCAAAATTTAATCCCTATACAACTCTATAAAGAAAGAGTAATTTTCTTAATCCTTATTTTACAGATGAGGGACCCAGATCTTTAGAGAGCCTAACTAACTTGCTAAAGCTTATGCAGTTAGCATGGGACTTGGGAATTCCATGCCCAGGGCCCCTGTAGCTCTAGAGCCCATTCTTCCAACCATTTCAAGTAATTTAATTGGAAATACAATAATTTTTTTTTACTTTATTTCTAGGATTTTACTCGTTTAAATGAATTATCTCATGTTGATTAGTACAATACCCAAAACTTTAACCTTCAGCATGCCAGCAAAAGTTTACCATGTAAGTTCAAAGGACATTTAATTTATCCATCTAGTGAATTCTTTTTTACTTCAACTATTTCCTTCCAATCACCTCTTTATGTATACCGGTCTTCAGCAGCTGACCATTTACCATTTACAAACTGTATAGAAAGTAATTTTTGGTGTATAAACATCACAAAAGGTGAAGGAAAATTGTTCCATATTCATTTAGCACAATAGGATGGTCCAGGTTCTTTTCATAAAACACCATTTGAGGGAGGTTCTTCCTCTTACATGATGGTATAAGAGTTTTCTTTTGTCCTTAGAAATCACTTGCTGGTTCTTGGGTTTAAGACCTAGTCCAGGATATCATCATCTGACACTCACAGTGGAGACTTCAATTCTGTTTGCCAGTCACCTTCAGTGTGCTGAGTGCTGTGTCTGCCTTCGGCACTCGTCTCTGATTCCAGCTGTGAAACCTTTCCTTCTGTCGGTGTTCTTCTCTATGTCACCTTAGGAAGGAATGGAAAATTCTAAGTTTTCCCCTCGATTCAGTGAAAGTTAACAGCGAACTGCAAAGATGGTGTCTCCAGTCTTCTTTGATTATCTTCCGAGATGTCGCAATACTTTGGGTGATGTAATAAGAAATATGAAGGGTGATGCAATTGTGACACCTGCACTGCTTCATGTAGCATCTCTTCAGTTCATGTGGCTATTTAAATTGAAATTGATTAAAATTAAAAAAGTAAAAATGTACTGTCTTATTGCACTAGTCTCACTTCCTATTCTCCATAGCCACTGCTAGTGGCCACTGGGTTGCACAACTCGGAATAGAACATTTCCATCATCATGGAGCAGTCTATTGAATGGCAGGGTTCTAAGCCATTCCATTGTTCTTTCATTTACCTATTACTTAAGTCTTTTTCAAGCACATTTGGAAAGAATTTCATACATAATTTATGGGTAATTATCCCTATGATAATGAAATAGTAACATTTCAAAATATAGAAAAAATAAAATCTCTAAGATCCCATAATGCCTCTGAGATTTTTTATTTATTTACTTTTATTAAATTATAGCTGTGTACATTAATGCAATCATGGGGTACGATGTGCCGGTTTTATATACAATTTGAAATATTTTCATATTGTATATATAATATTGTCAAACTGGTTAACATAGCCTTTACCACATTTTCTTGGTTATTGCATTAAGACATTTATATTCTACATTTAGTAAATTTAACATGTACCCTTGTAAGATACACTGTGGGTGTGTTCCCACCAATTGTCCTCCCTCCACCTACCCTCTCCTCCGCCCTCTCTCTCCCCTTTCCCCTTCTTCTTGGGCTATAATTGGGTTATAGCTTTCATATCAATGCTATAAATTGTTTACATAGTAGGGCTGAGTACATTGGATACTTCTTCTTCCATTCTTGAGATACTTTGCTAAGAAGAATATGTTCCAGTTCCATCCATGTAAACATGTAAGAGGTAAAGTCTCCATCTTTTTTAAGGCTGCATAATATTCCATGGTGTACATATACCACAACTTATTAATCCATTCATGGGTCGATGGGCACTTGGGCTTCTTCCATGACTTAGCAAGTATGATTTGGGCTGCAATAAATATTCTGGTACAAATATCTTTGTTATAATGTGATTTTTGGTCTTCTGGATATATACCTAGTAGAGGAATTGTAGGATCGAATGGCAGGTCTATGTTTAGACACCTAAGTGTTCTCCAAACATCTTTCCAAAAGGAATGTATTTGCATTCCCACCTGCAGTGCAGTTTGCATTCCCACCTGCAGTGCAGAAGTGTTCCCTTTTCTCCACATCCACACCAACATCTCTGTTTGGAGGATTTTGTGATGTGGCTAATCTTACTGGAGTTAGATGATCTCTCAAAGTAGTTTTGATTTGCATTTCTCTGATGATTAAGGATGGTGAGCATTTTTTCATGTGTCTGTAGGCCATGCACCTGTCTTCTTCAGAGAAGTTTCTCTTCAAGGCCCTTGCCTACCCTGAGATGGGATCATTTGTTCTTTTCTTGCTAATATGTTTGAGTCCTCTGTAGATTCTGGTTATTAAACCTTTGTTGGAGACATAACATGCAAATATCTTCTCCCATTTTGAGGGCTGTCTGCTTGCTTTACCTGCTGTGTTTTTGGCTGTGCAAAGGCTTTTTAGTTTGATCAGATCTTGGTGTTGCTTCAATTACCCGGGGGGGTTCTCCTCATAAAATATTCACCCAGGACGATTTCAAGTGTTTTCCCTACACTTTCTTCTAGTACTTTTATAGTTTCATGTCTTAAGTTTCAATTTTTAATCCAGTGAGAATCTATCTTAGTTAATGGTGAAAGGTGAGGGTCCAGTTTCAGTCTTCTTTAGGTCTCCAGCCAGTTCATCCAGCACCATTTGTTAAATAGGGAATCTCCTCCCCACTGAATGTTTTTCATTGGCTTGTAAAGAGCAAATAACAGTAAGTAGCTGGGTTCATCTCTTGGTTCTCTATTCTGTTCCATACATCTCCCTCTCTGTTTTTGTGCCAGTACCATGCTGTTTTGATCACAATCGATTTATAGTATAGTCTGAGGTCTGGTAGCATGATTCCTCCTGCTTTGTTTTTATTTCTGAGTAATGTCTTAGCTATTCAAGGTTTTTTCTGATTCCATATAAAACAAAATATTATTTTTTTGAGATCTTTAAAGTATGACAGTGGAGCTTCAATAAGGATTGCATTAAAATTATACATTGCTTTGGGTAGTATAGACATTTTAACAATGTTGATTATTCCCAGCCATGAGCATGGTATGTTTTTCCATTTGTTAACATCTTCAGCTATTTCTTGTTTTAAGAGTTTCATAGTTCTGTTTATAGAGATCTTTCATGTCTTTTGTTAGGTAAACTTCCAAATATTTCATCTTTTTTGGCACTACTGTGAGTGGAATAGAGTCCTTGACTGTTTTTTCAGCTTGACTATTGCTGGTATATATAAAGGCTACAGATTTATGAGTGTTGGTTTTGTAACCTGAGATCCTGCTGCATTCCTTGATCACTTCTAAGAGTTTTGTAGTAGAATCCCTGGTGTATTCCAGATATACAATCATATCATCTGGGAAAAGTGAAAGTTTTATCTCTTCTGATCCTATATAGATACCCTTGATCACCTTTTCTTGCCTAATTGCGATCAGAATTCTACCAAACCTTTAAAGAGGAACTAGTACCTATATTACTCAACCTTTTCCAAAATATAGAAAAAGAAGGAATACTACCCAACATTCCATGAAGCAAACATCATCTTGATCCCCAAGCCAGGAAAAGGCCCAACAAGAAAAGAAAATTATAGACCTATATCACTAATGAATATTGATGCAAAATATTCAACAATATCCTAACAAACAGAATCCAGTAACACATCTAACAAATTATACACCATGACCAAGTGGGTTTTATCCCAGGGTCTCAAGGCTGGTTCAATATATGTAAATCTATAAATATAATTCATCACATAAACAAATTAAAAAACAAAGGCTATATGATTTTCTCAATTGATGCAGGAAAAGCTTTTGATAATATCCAGCATCCTTTCATGATCCGAACACTTAAGAAAATTGGTATAGAAGGGACATTTCTTAAACTGATAAAGGCCATCTACAGCAAACCCATAGCCAATATTGTATTCAATGGAGTTAAACTGAAATCATTTCCCCTCAGATCAGGAATCAGGCAAGGTTGCCCATTGTCTCCACTGCTTTTTAACATTGTAATGGAAGAATTTTTATTTTTTTATTTTTTTTATTTTTCAATTATAATTTATATTTTTAAATATTCTCTTTTTATTGTTTGGGATTTGTTGAGGGTACAAAGAATTAGGTTACACTGATTATGGGCTCTTATAATTGTGTCCCACCTCCCCATCCCCCTCCCTCCTCCCTTCTTCCTGATCCCTTGTGGTTCTGAGATTTTTTTAAAAGGGGCTTCTGGACCCATGTGGTAATTGCAAAGTAGAATGAGCTTTATTCTCTTTATTTAAAAAATGTATATTTTCTCTTTTAATTTGGAACATATGTAAGAAAGAATTAAGTCATAAAATACTAAAATTAAGTCCAGTGACTATTTATATACTGAGGGTTATGCTGTATTGCTGATACCTATAATTGTATACAAAAGCACTTTTATATATAAATAATATTTGTTATTTTTGCATGTAAAGTATTAATATTAAAAATTCTATTTTATTTTGTTTTATTTTATTTTATTTTTTTTTATTGAATGATAGCTGTGTACAATAATTCAATCATGGGGTACAGTGTGCGAGCTTCAGATACAATCGGAGATATTTTCATCAACCTAATTGCGATAACATTCAAGAGACTTTCTCATTACTATGTGAGAACATTAGGGTGGGGGGAGAGAGGATAAAGGGCAGGATCACATCGGTGGTGTATACTTGAAGGGTCAGGAGAAAACTTCTAAACTTCTAAAAATTTCTATTTTAAAGTGTACTTATTAGAAGAGGCCTTACAGTTTATTATGCTGAACAAGAACTCTCCAAATCATTGAGAAGTATAATATTAATTGTCATAGTATCTGCATAGTGCCTAGCAGTGTCTGGCAATGAACCGTTGTTCAATAAACGTCACTCCTTCTTACCCACACCTCTGAAGCCAAATTCCCTTCAATACAAATCAATTATTGAATGTCTACTTAGTCCAAAGGATCAGGAATGCAAAAAAATTTGAAGATAACTTCTTTCATCTAATAGTTTATAATCTAGTTGTAGCGTAAGGGTTGATGGAATGAAAGACCATGAGAGCATGAGGTTCTGTTGTTGATATTTCCTTAAGTCTAAATGATCCTATACAGAAAACCACTAATGGTTTCAGGTGTTTACTCGGCACCAAATTTTTCTTGGGCTCCGTGTTGGGTGCTGAGCTTTATAAAGCTGCACAAGGCACGGTCCCTGCCCTCTGGGAGTTTAACATCTGGTGAAAAGGACTGGCTAGCGGACAGTTCTGTTTGCTATGCTAAGTGGGCTGTTAGGACAAGGATGAACACTGAACGCAGGGAGAAAGCAACCTGGTTTCTGCTCCAGGGAAGAATCCTGAAGGTGGAGTAGAAGGAATTAATTAGGTCAAAGAGCCTGGTGGAGGGGATGAGGAGAGCAGGGCCTCACTGTTAGGGTTTGATGAGCGCTGAATGGAAAATGGTGTTATGAACTCCCTTGAAGACTTTTATTTAACAGAAAAGAGAGAAAAAATGATAGCCTAGGTGATGGGGACCATGTCTGCATAATTATAGAGTAGCAAAAACTGCAGAGAGAGAAAGGAGTGATCAGTCACACATTCAGTTTTGAATGGTATTATGGACTGAATCGTGGTGTCCCCCAAAGATAAATTGAATCCTAACCCCAGAACCTTTGAATGTGATCTTGTTTTCTTATTTGTAAATAAGCTCTTTGTAGAGGTAATAAAGTTAAGAAGAGGTCACCCTGGAGTAGGGTGGATGCTAAATCCAGTATGACTCAAGTCTTTGTAAGAAGAGGGGAATTGAGGCATTTCAGGCATGGGGGCAGAAACACACAGCGACAACTCAGAGGAGGCAGGTGGGGGCTGTGCTGCCGTGCACCAGGGTATACCCAGGGTTGCTGGTGACCACCAGAAGCCAGGGGAGAGGCATAGATCCAGTTCTCCCTCTGAGGCTCCAAGAAGGAGCCAGACCTGTGGACCCCTTAATTTCACACTTCTGGCCTCCTGAACTGTGACAGAATAAATTCCTTTGTTTTAATCTACCAAGTTGGTGGTACTTTATCGTGGCAGCCATAGAAAATAACACAAATGGGTTGAGGTTAGTATCCTCAGTCACCAGAGTCATGTTAAGTGTTATGCCTTGTTAGGCATTATTTGGTTTGATTTAATAAAAAACATTGAAACCATTTTTGGAAACCTATACTACTCAGGTTTTATTTTCCTGACTTTCCTTTGTCACTTTTCTTCATAATTCTCATGTTTTTAGCTGATATTGTCCCCAATATTCTCTCTAGTTTCTTCTATTTGACATTCATTTCTACTGTTCAGATTGTGTTGCTTTATATACAAAAATCATATTGTATTACATTATGTTTTTCTCAGAAAAGGATCTCAGCTCATTTAAAGGAAAGTTGCTGAAGAGACATGTCCTGCTGCCACAGAATGGGGCAGGGACCATGAGGGCAACAAAGAAAAGTAGTAATGAAATCTGTTGCCTTTTTATTATTTTAGATTAATATGGGGGTACATCCGGTTAGGTTACATGGTTTGCTTTTGTAATGTGAAAGACCAGGGGATGGCTGTGCTCTTGCCCAGGGAGTGTGCAGTGTACCCGTGCTGTGTACCCACTGGGTGGTATTTACCCAACCACTCGCTCTCCTCCCCCTACTCGAATTTCATTGAGTTATTTTCTCACGTGACCACGTAGTATTAATCTACTGTTTCTAATTTAGTACTGAGTGCATATGATGCTTATTTTTCCATTCTTGTGATACTTCCCTTAGAAGAGTGTTCTCCAAATGCATCCAGGTTGTTACAGAAGATACTAGGGCTCCATCTTTTGTATGGCTACATAGTATTCCACAGTGTACATATACCACAGTTTATTAATCCATTTACCTGTTGAAGTCACCTGGATTGTTTCCACGTCTTTACAACTGTAAATTGTGCTGTTATAAACATTGGCAAAATGTCTCTTTCTTTTGAGTAGACACCTAGTAATGGAATTGCAGGATTAAATGGTAGGTCTACTTTTCATTCTTTTAGTTAGTTCTTTGGTTCTAGTAATGGGATTGCAGGATTAAATGGTAGGTTGACTTTCGTTCTTTTAGTTAGTTCTTTAGTTCTAGTAATGGGATTGTGGGATCATATGGTAGGTCGACTTTTAGTTCTTTTTAGGTAGGTCTTTTAGTTCTGGTAATGGGATTATAGGATAATATGGTAGGTCTGCTTTAGTTCTTTGAGGAATCTCCATTCTTCTTTCCATAGAAGCTACCCTAGCTTGCAAATCTGTTGCCTTTAAAAAAATTATGTGGCTGTTGCCACAGAAGGCTTCTCAGCCCAATATTTAACAACACAGTCTCTAAGAGCAATTGTATTCTTGTTTCTGTTTTGTTTTTTCCCTTTGAAGAACTGTAAACTTGGAGACACAGTAGTGGAAACATGTTTTAATGTTCTGTAGAAAAGAAATCAAGGTTTCCATTCCTTGCTTTGAGCTTAAAGCAGAAAATCCAAATGTTTACAAATAGTCTACTAATCAATCAGTAGATTACTAATCATAGACATTTATAGATAAATTACTTATTAGGAATACATTTACTTTCAGATTGCTTAGCCAACCACTGGCCAACTTAGAGAAGATTTTTGGACCCCCAAATCCCCATCTTCCTGAGGGCAGCATTGCCTGATTTTGTGTGTGTGCATACTCTTCTTTGGTCAGAATTCCCTTTACTTGGAAAAGGGGGCTGAGATTCAAGAGAAAGTGGATTTCTTGTTTCTATTCCCCAAAACCTCAAAACCTAGTTTTCAAGATAAAGATGTGGGGCCATCCACCTTGTTTTCCTCTTGTCTGTTAGGATTTTACAAGAAGCAAATAACTTCTGGCACAGGATTAGGGTGTGTGTGGGGCAAACTGTCTAACATGCTGCCCTTTTGGAGACAGTTCCTGGAGCCATTGCTGCTGCCACCAGGGCGCTGCTGGCTTTCCCGCTCCGTGTCATCCTACTGTACCTAACATCCGAGGTGGCAAAGACCCACACTGTCTGACTTTTCTTTGAAAAGAGAAGTACTGGCATTCTCAAGAAGTTTATGATACCTTCTTACTTTTATCTAAGGCTTTTTTGAAACAAAGGTTCTTTATTTTTTATCTTTAAATTATTTTTTATTTAATTATTTTAAATTATGGAATATTCCATAACTTAAGAATGGCGAGATTAATAAAAATGAACACACACTATACCCGAGGTACTCACCCCTTAGATTGAAGCATGGTTCATTGTGACCTTCATGTTTGTGCTTGGTACCAGGGAGGCTGAGGAGTGTGGATTTTAGAATCAGCCCCCAAATCCTAGCTATGTGACTAGTTGCCCTAGAATGACCATTATACTTCACCTCTTCAAGTTTCAGTTTGCTATGTCTAAAAGAGGCTGGTAATGTCCACCTCTTAGGGTTGTGAGGCTGAAATGGGATAACTGGAAAGCACTTAGCATGAAGCCAGACACACAGCTGGTAAGCCCCAGCCGTGGGTCCTTGGTGCTATGGCTGTTCTAGTTACAGCATTTTACAGACTCTGCTATAACTTGGAGTAAGACTTTACAGTTTGCTATGACTTAGAGTAAGCCTTGCTCCCAACCCTCTGCCTCCACCCCCGCCTCATTTTCTTTGGAGTTTTAAAAGCAACTCCATGCCAGTGGCCATACCAAAGGCAACCTCCAATCTTAGAAGAGCCTGAGGTCTCCTGGTTATCTGTCCGTCTCGTCCTTTAAGCTAGTTCCGCACCCTGAGCAGGGCCTTTTACAGTCCCTTGCTGTTTTGTTTTCTTAAGCATATAGTGCCCTCTGTGCCTAAACCTGACTTTACCCAACGTCCTTTTTTGAAAATAATCTTACAAAAGTGAGGCTACCTTTCATTTTATGGAAAAATCAATTGCACTGGGTAAAATAGACTTGTGTTTAATGATTCATAATAAATGCAGGTTTAGAGAAAGGGAGAACAAGCAAGACAGAATGAGGCTTGGCATTTGGAATCAGTTTCATTCTGATGAACATGACCTTGAAAGATTCCATCTCCCCGTTCACTTTTTTTTTTGTCATTGCAAGTGATAGGAAAATTAATAACTTGAATATTTTATTTTTAAATGACTCTAAGAACTTCTGAGCTCAGCGTGTGCTATAAAGAACTTTATACTTTGACCTTTGGTCGAAGATGAGTAATTAATAGCTTAGAAGGTAAAAGAAAGGGAAACAAATTAACCTTACATAATAGAGTTATTGTTTCTTATCCCAAAGTCCTCTGTGTTTTCACTTCACTCTTCACGCTCATCATGGTTCTTAAACTATTTATATGAAGTATTTGGCCCAGCTAGCTGTCTTTCGAGATTTCAACTTCCAGTGGAGATCTGTGTCCAAGTTCAGACACAGTACTTCTAAATTTATCAATTTTACGAGCATCTAAATGTGTCTGCTCTTGCCCCAGAAGAACACAATGAATCCATTTCTTCCTCAGCAAAAGTTTAGTGCTATTAAGTGCATCTTACACTTTTTTTAATTAAAAAAAATTCTGTGAAGCCACAGGTTTAAAAATATGTGGTTTATGTAATTGTTCTTTCCTACCCTACTCCCCAAGGGCCAGTTATTATTGATAAGATGTTCTCCAAACCGTACCTAAACCAACACCAGTTACTTAATGGGTTGTTGGGATTGGACTGTCTTTAACAAAAACAAAGACCTCAAATGAAGCGTGAAATTTTAAAATTGTACATTGTTGTTGGAAAGCATATTTAATCAAGACACTGCTTTAGTGATTTAAGAAAATCCATGCCACCATTCTTTGGCAGAGAAATAATTGCCCGAGGGTTCTCAAAGTTGTAGTAACTTAATCATTTTAGCAGCTCCCAATATAGTTCCCTAATGTTTTTCTTGTTTATGTCTTCTGTGACCATAGAATTGATTTTTTTTATTTTTAAAAATTATACATGCTATTTTGTTTCAATTTGTTAAGTACAGAAAGTTACAGCATGGCAGGAAAAAAATAATCACCACAATGCCACCATGTAGGGACAACACAAATGAATAATATTTTATAATCCCATTCAGTCTTTATAGCATATTAAGAACATTCAAGCCTTATTTGTCATTTGTTGCAAATATTTTGTCAGTCCTTGTACGTTTAATCAAAGTAGTGCACATACTTTAAAGAACCTAATGGCTTATCGCCTGGTTACGAAGAACAGGAGCCCCAGTGATTCCCTCTACATCACATCCTGCTCTGTAGAAATGGTTACCGTAAACTCTTTTAAGTGGTTCTTAACTCTCATGTTGATTTGTAACTCAGCTTTGGGAATTATCTGTTGACATCCTTCTGTGGAAGAGGAGGATTTAGCTCTTTCTTGGCAGCCAACATGCTCTACTACCCCCAGCAACCTTCCTGGTCTCCCATCCTTCTACCCTGGGTGTATGTTATTGGGGCTACATCAATACCCAGTAATTTTTTTTATTTCAGTGGATTAGGGGGGTACAAATATTTTTTGTTATGTGGATGAATCGTATAGTAACTAGAATATTGTGCATTGTACCCAATAGGTAGATTTTTATTTCTCACTCCTTTCCTTCTTAGTTTTCAATGTCCATGACCACTTTATGACCGTATGTATGTATGTACTCCTTGTTCAGCTCCCACTTATAAGTGAGAACTTATGGTATCTGTTATTCCATTGCAGAGATGCTTTGCCTCAGATAATGGTCTCCAGTTCTATCCAGTTGCTGCAAAAGCCATCATTTAATTCCTTTGTGTGGCTGAGCAGCACTCCATGGTATATAAACTGCATTTCTTTATCTACTCAGCAATTGATGAGCACTTAGTTGAGTCCATATCGTTGGATTTGTGAACTGTGCTGTGATAAACATACCAGTGCAGGTGTCTTATGATGTAATGACTCCTCTCCCTTTGGTACCCAGTAGTGAGATGACTGGATTGATTGGTGGGTCTACTTTTAGTTCTCTGCAGAATCTCCATGCTACTTTCCATAGTGGTTGTACTAGTTTACATTCCTACTGACAGTGTATGAGTGTTCCCTTTTTACCATAGCTGCACCAACATCTATTGCTTTTTGACTTTTGGTTATTCTGACAGGGGGAAGGTGGTATCTTATTGTGGTTTGAATTTGTATTTCCCTGATGATTAGTGATTCTGAGCATTTTTTCATGTTTGTTTGGACATTTGTCTACTTTTTGAAAAACATCTGTTCATGTCTTTTGCCCACTTTTCAATGTTAAAGTTTTTGTCCATTTTATTCTAGCTTCCAGTATTTCTGTTGAAAAGATTTAATTCTTGATATTTTACCTGAAAACCTTAAGCCTCCCTATGGAAGCTTCTTATTCCTAGAGTTCTGAAGTGGAATGATTTTGTGCCAACTGTGCATCAGTTTTCATGTACTATTCCAGATACATGGTGGGCCTTTTAATCCAGAAACCAATATCCTATTCTGGGAAATTTGCTTGTTTTGTTTTTGTTGTTGTTGTTGCTGTTGTTTCTTTCTTTCTTTCTTTCTTTTTTTTTTTTTTTTGAGAGAGATTCTTACTTTGTCACTCTCAGTAGAGTGCTGTGGCGTCACAGCTCACAGCAATCTCCTGGTCTTGGGCTTAGGCGATTCTCTTGCCTCAGCCTCCCAAGTAGCTGGGACTACAGGTGCCCGCCACTACACCTGGCTAATTTTTGTTGCAGTTTGGCCAGGGCCAGGTTCGAACCCGCCACCCTGGGTATATGGGGCTGGCACTCTACCCACTGAGCCACAGGTGCCTCCATTGTTGATTATTTCTTCCCTTACGTTTTCATTTTCTGTCATTCTCGACCTGTCCTTATTTGGATTTTAGAACTCTAAGAGTAGTTGTCTATACTTCTTAGTTTTGTTCCTTTTACTTTTCTTCTATTTGTTTGTTTTTGAGACAGAGTCTTCCTCTGTGGCTCTGGGTAGAGTGCCCAGGTGTCATCATTGCTCACAACAACCTCAAATGCTTGGCCTCAAGTGATCCTCTGCCTCAGCCGGGCACCCCTATAACACCCAACTCATTTTTCTATTTTTAGTAGAGATGGGATCTCGCTCTGCTCAGGGTGGTCTTGAACTCTTGAGCTCCAGCAATCCTCCCCCACTGGCCTCCCAGAGTGCTAGGATTACACACCTGATCTTTCTCTTTGTTTTTTCTTTTCCCTACTGTCTGAAAGAGTTTCTCAATTTTGTGTCCCAGTTCTTCTGTTGAGTTTCTTTCTTATTGTTCTCCTGTTTAATTTACAGGAGCTTTTTTGTTGTCGTTATTGTTCTCTGAATGTTTTTAGTTATATCATTCTTTGGTTCTGTATATTGTATTTCCTACAAAAGACTATTTCTAGTTACATTATTATTTGGGGGTTGCTATTCTGAATGGGATATTTTTCCATACTTTTTTCAATTGATTGTTGTAATATTGAAGAATTATTGATTTTTGGATATCATATAATGTCCTATTACTGAACATTATTTCAGTAATTTTTGAACTGTTTTTCTTTCTTTTCCTTGATAGAAAATCACATAATTGACAAACAACATGTATTTTGTACTTTTTATCGAATTGTGTTTCAAGATTTATAGTATTACTCAGCATAATATTAAGTGATACAAAGTCCATGGCGAGGAAGTGTGTATCAATTATTATGATATCCCTTACATTTAGAATATTTACCTGGCCTTTTTATTAGATAATAAATATTTGTCAAGTGAATGAATGAAAGTTACAGATAGATACATAGTATCTTTGTTTTGTTTGAAGTTTTAGTATTAATATTACAGATGTTTTATCATTAAGTGTAGTTTTGACATTTACTTTAAGATACATATTCTTTATCATGTAACAAAATATTAGTTTTTAGTTTTCTGAAAATATACAGTTGTTGGGGGAAATGTGTTTCCTTTATGGCTGTGATCTTGCACTTAGCATGTATTGAATTAGCTTAATTCAACTCAAAAGCTAATTGGGACAGACATGTTGATAAGTATAAAAAGGTACTATTTATTAATGTTTGATTTGTCTTAATATTTTTACTGGTGACCTGGAAGAGGAATTGCTCAGAAAAATCCCTTGAGTTTGCAGGTGGCTCTACTCTTGGTTTTGGTCAGGAGTACTAACCCACGGGACTGTATGTTACGGTTAGTGTCTCTGTCAGCTCTCACCCAGGGGCTCCCAGTCAGTATAATACTGCAGCCCACAGGGTCTGCCAAAGCACCCGGCATCCCCAAACGCAGAACGTAATTGTGTCTTGCACAGGCTGTGATTCATCTAAATCCAAAAGATTATTTGCAGTTTGCATCAACAAAGTCTGGGAGAGGCATAATTGCCTGGAGAATATTCAGAAGCTAATAACTAGGATAATCTTGGGCAGTAGAATGAAAGACTAAATTAATTATGATTCTTGTCAGGAAAGACATTGGTTCAGGAAAATGATCAGAGTCTTGGAGGTGAACATAAAATTCTTCACCAAGGTCTTGAACACATCTCTGGTCTGAAATTAAATCGACCCAATGTCCCTCAAGTCTTAAATACGATATATCAAAGACAAATTGAAGGATATTTTGCTTCTTCTAGTAGATGGTAAACAGCTGGACTTCATTTGCCCAAATGACACTGCCAGCCAAATCTATAAATCAGTCCCTATACAAGGTGAAATATATTCATGGATGACAACTCCACAATGGATTAGGAAAGGAACAAGGTTGTCTGGAGACATAGCCTAACATTTCAGAATTGATGTTCTTGAATCCAGTAAGATCATTCTTACTTTATAAATACAGTGTGAAAATATCCTAGCAAGAATATTACTTAGTGGCTTTTGACTCTTATTTACAATTTAGTGCCGTGGTTCTCAACCTTCCTAATGCCGTGACCCTTTAATACAGTTCCTCATGTTGTGGTGACCCCCAACCCATAAAATTATTTTCGTTGCTACTTCATAACGGTAATTTAGCTACTGTTATGAATCATAATGTAAATATCTGATATGCAGGATGGTGTTAGGTGACCCCTGTGAAAGGGTCGTTAGACCCTCAAAGGGGTCGCGACCCACAGGTTGAGAACCGCTGATTTAGTGATCACTGATGCTTCTTGCCAAAGCATTTGCAGGACTGCTCCAGTTCAGATTACCCATCTGGCAGGGCCTGCTGTGGCTGTCCTGGCTGAAAGCTCAGTCTTGGGAAAATATCAGAATCAGAAGTGTGAAGATCTTGGTCCAAGCCCTGGCTCCCACTCTTACTAGTTCTTAGACCTGGCAGAACCAAATACTCTTCCTGAGTTTTGTTTTCCTCATTTGTGAAGTGAGAAGTAATGATTTCCCTGTGTTCTTCACATTCATGTTTTTGTGGAAAGAAGTCAAGGTAACATTTGTAGAAATGCTTTGGGAGCTGTGGCTTTGTCCCTGATGGGGAAAGATGGAGTAACCTGCTTCCCGAAGCTCTGAATCCCCTTCTCAGGTCCCCGACACATTAAAATGAGCCCAAAGTGGCCTGCTGTTCACGTGGGACATGAGAGAAAAGTGAGCAGTGTGGACCAAACCAACAGCAGGCCGAGAGCCAGGGAAGGAGTGCGTGGAAAATGACTTTAAAAACCTTTGCATGGTCCCTTGAGCATGTCATTCCCTGCTACCATGGCTTAATTTTGTCCTCGAGGAATATGTGACCTTAGGACACCCCCTTTTCCCAAAAGAAGGTAGCCTTGAGCTCCTATTAGAGATCATAGTGTGCAAAACTACGAAGTACCAAAAATGTCACCTGCGAGCTTATAATATTGTCTTATAATGATAGCTGGCACACATCATTGTATGTTGTACTGTTACGGGTATGTATATATTTTTATCTCTCCGACTATATTGTAATTCCTTAAGGGCATAGAACGTGTTTCATTCATCTTTTCTCACTTAGTAGTTATGTACTAATTATATGTACCTAGAGGAATCCTTTCATCTGACAGTTGGAAGTACCCCAAATGGGCTAGTCAGTGATGTGAGCTCTACCCAGCGTGACTGGACGATGCGTCACTGGGTGGCGTGGTGCAGTAGGACACAGGTCATCCAAGATGATCTTGGGGGGGAGCCTCTGGCCCAGAGCCACTTCTGACTTTGATCCTCATGCCTTTCCCATTTCTTTCTTACTCTTCAAAACCAGATGCTTTCTTTCCCTTGGCCAGAAAGAATATGCCAGTGAAGTGGTATGTGAAGGCATTCTTAATGGGAAAAGCACAGAGTGTGGTTTTATGAGGATTTCAGGTCCTTTGATTTAGAATATGATTCTGTGCTGCAGTTTAACTGCATCATGGGTAAATATGTCAAAATAGGCAAGAATGAGCTGATCTGGGCCTGCCGTCTGTGCACTTAGCAAATAGAGTATAAGAGCTATCCACTTGATGTTTTGAAAATTTCACATTTGTTGGGATACAAGGTGGTCACTGAGCAAGGATGTTGTTAGCGTGATGTCACTGTAGTGTTGTAGTTGTGAGCCCAACTTCTGAAGCTTAGCGAACCTGCATTCAGATTAGGATTCTGCCTCTTACTGACTGTGATTTGGGACAGATTTCTGAATTTCTGTTATCCTCAGTTTCTTTATCTACAGATGATCCTATTTGGATGGGTTGTTGAGAGGATTAATTGAAAGGAACCATGTAACATTCTTAGCACGGGACCTTGTCTGTCCTCAGTTAATGAATATTGAGTCAGTTGTTGGCATGGTATGAGTTAGTGGGTTTGCCGTGAGCACATCTGTATGTGCACATAGAAAGGGAAACTTCTAAGAGGTAGAGTGGTAAGCAGAGTTTGAGTGTTACAGGCCTTTGAAAGTGTGTGCTCGGATCTATGATGGTATCATTTTATGTTATTTTATGTCGGGTAACCACAGATGGAATTAAAGCAAGAGTGATGAATATATTTTACTACAGCAAGACGAAATAATGGACTTTAATGTATACACGATAAATAATGTATTAGAGAAAAATCTCTGTTTGGTAGGGTTGATAGTTTCATTCATATTCCCTCTGGTCAGTAGTGGAATTGACGTTACTTTAAATATACTTTGGAACTATGATTATCCAAATAAAACAAAAAGAGTAGTTAATTGAAAAGCCCTACATGTAAGATTATAAACTTAGTATAATGCAGACTACAGCTGGGAAATCACTCTGAATTACATCCCACAAGGAAATAGCATGGTAGGTGCTAGAAGGAGGCCTGTGTATACCAAACGTGACCCCAGATCTCAAGGACTATACGTTGTGAGGGTGCCACTACACATAAAGAGGAAGGGGCGCCTGAAATGAGCCCTACTCATTTGAAGTCCATGATAATTCAGAAAGAAGACAGGTCGACATGGGTCTTTTTATCTAAAAAGATCAAAAATATGATATAAGATTGTCAGAACAATTAAATTATGAAAGAAAACTACCTCATTTTGATGAACCCTTTGTGTGAAGAAAAAAAAAGGGACCAGTTTATTAAGATCTTCAGTTCATTCTTTGATTTATTTAGCACTGGCTCAAGCATGAGTTGCAGGGTGTCAAATTCCCGAATGTAGAGCGTGTCCTGCAGTTCTGCTGTACATGCAGGGCCCTAGAATAGAAAAGTGCTGACAAATTTCATGACCTAACTTATATTCTCTAATGCTGCTAATTGATGAATTGTGTTTTACAGGGTCCTGATCTGAATTGCTAATATTTATAGATATTATTTGAACAGCTGTTCATTTGTAATATCTGCCAAAACCCTTCAGGGTCATGTTTTAACTGTGACGGTATATGTGTTGTGGCATTTGGCTCCAGTCACATCAATTATAAATCTGCCAGGAAAGTTTGTTTTAACTAGTTTTTATTCCTAGCAAAAATGTGCTCTTGTTAACTAAATATTCTTAGTAGCAACATATAATATATTTTTAATCCATGTTTCATCTAATCAGAAATCTAGACAACTACTTGGTTACAATTATGTACTCAAAGTCAATTAGTATTTAATGAAGTCTCCAAGAGAAGAATCATTTTCATTTCAAAATCTTGGGCATTTGGTAATGTATTTTTTGTTTTGGTACATGAGCAAATTTAATGCCAAATGCTAGAAGTTATTACTTTATTTATTGCATTTAATTATTTTACTTATGCTATTTAAAATATGAGGCTTTTATGTTTTGAGCAAGTGCAATATAAATTCACAGATTTACAATGTTATTTGTTTGTTTGTTTTTTTATTTTTACATGTGTTAATTAGGTTTCCACTTTTTGCCTTCACAGAATTTAGAAGGCTTAAAATTCAATAACAATAACATTGTTTGAGATAAGGACTAGAAACCAAAACCACGTAAAGAATGAACGAAGATAAATACATTCAGAAAAGAAAACAGACGATTACTGCATCAAAATATCAAGCAATATTAGCAATAATAATGCCAAGAAAGCAACATACACATTGTCAAATAAGACATTATAGAGGGCTTTGACTGTGAGGCTCAGCATGAAGTCATCAGTTAACTTCTTATTTTTTTTCCCAAAGTCTCAAAAAATAGACAACAAACGAAAGTAAAGGAGAGTTTCAAAAAACAGATCATGCCAAATCCTATAGACAATAGAAAAAGAAGAAATATTTGAAAATCATTCTGCTTGATCTAAATACACCTGATATTGAAATTGGAGAAAATATATTGTTATAAAGGGAAATTACAAACATATTTCACTTATAAGTGAGGATGCAATATCCCAAACAACATAGCAGGTTGAATTAAAAATTAATGTTCAAGTAATTTACTTTGGTCAAAATCAAATCTAATCCATGTGAGAATTAGTCATTTGGATGATAAATATCACATTATTTTTTACTCTATGTGAACATGAATAATTTGTATTATTGAATTATACAGATCACACATTTTCAGCCACAGATATCTAGTTCAAAAACAGCCAATGAGAGGGTGGGGCAAGATGGCCAACTAGAAGCAGCTTCCGACAGAGGCTCCTGTCCAAAAGGAAAGATAACCTCCAGAAACTGCCCAATTGAGCTGACGACTAGGGGCCCAGCTGAGAGAGAGAGAAGTGACAACTGCAGGTCACCACTGAGGCAAGCTGCGACTTCCAGAAACCAAGCTTCAGGCAGAAAAACTGAACTAAAGTTCTCCGCCATTCTGAACTTCCAGGACTCCCTTGCCCCCTTACCTAACACACCAGAAACCTGACCTCTGCTGAAACTGAGGGAGGAGGACTTGAGCAGCGCCCACCCTCCCTATCTGCCAGACTAGGTGACTCTGATCCATACACCTCCCGGCCTGCCACCCTTAGTGGCCAGGAACTCCTCCAGGACTCCTGCATGGTGCCAATCTGTGCCCTGCAGAGCCTCTGCCCACCACCCGCAGAGACCTCTGCCTGGCTCCGATCCATCCACTCCGCTGGGACCCCCACGTGGCCCCGATTGGCACCCCGCCGGGCCTTGACCTGCCAGCAGCAGCAGCCAGGAAGTCCGCTGTGGCTCCCTCCTGGCACTGATCTGTGCCCCACCTGGCATCAGCCTGTCACCTGCTGGGACAGCATCATCAGCAGTGGCCAGGAACTCCTCTGGGACTCCCGTGTGGCCCCAATTGGCAGCCCACCACCAGCAGCAGCCAGGAAGTCCGTTGGGACACCCTCCTGGTGCCGATCTGTGCGCCGCCCACCTTGGCCGGCCCAGTTCCCATCCTGTGCCACAGGCCTGCCACCCACAGTGGCCAGGAACTCCAGTCCACCATGAATCGTATGCAGTGCTGATTGGAACCCTGCTGGGCCTTGGCCCACAGCCAACAGCCACCAAGAACTCCACCAGGACTCCCGCATGGCCTGATTGGCACTCCACCAGGCCTTGGCCTGCTGCCAGCAGCAGCCAGGAAGTCTGCCAAGACTTCTGCACAGTGCTGATCTGTGCCCCGCCGGGCCTCAGCCTGCCGCCTGCGGGACCCCACCTAGCTCCGATCCATGCCCCAGGCCCACCGCCCTCCCTCTGGAGCCCTCCTCCCAACCAGAGACTGCTGGAGGCATGGGCTCCCTTTGCAAAGGCCACTGGGTACCCCATCCCACACCCTGCTGCTTGATCTGGGCCTGCCACACTCCAGAGCTGCTCCCGCAGCCAGAACTCCCTGGGTGGGGCAGTCCCAGAGGAGCTACACAGGGTCACTCCCTGCAAAGAACAAGAAATAACAGAGTGATCCTGCGGGGTCTGATCTGGGAGAGAAACTTCCCCAACTCTGAGGACGGTCATAGGCAACAGTGAAAAATAATCATGAGGCGGAATCAACAGAAAAACTCTGGCAATATGAATAATCAAAGTAGATCAACTCCCCCAAGGAACGACAAGGTAGATACAGCACAAGATCCCTTGTATAAGCAAATGGCTGAGATGTCAGAAATCGAATTCAGAGTCTGGATAGCAAATAAGATCAGCGGAATGGAGGAAAAGATGGAATTAGAATTTCAGGCAGTAATCCAAAAGATGACCCAAAAGATATCTCAAGAATTGAACGAATTCAAAGTCAAAATGACCAAAGATTTTGACACATTGAGACAAGAAGTTGCAGCCCTCAAAGATCTAAGAAATACAGTAGAATCCCTTGGTAACAGAATAGAGCAAGCAGAAGAAAGGATTTCTGACATTGAAGACAAAGCTTTCAAACGCTCCCAAACTTCCAAAGAGGAAGAGAAATGGAAGGCAAAAATGGATCATTCTCAGACAGCTCTGGGATAACTCGAAGAAAAACAGTATTTGCCTTATAGGGATACCTGAAAATGATAAAGTGGTGTCAGAAGGCAAAGAGTCTCTTCTCTATGAGATTATGAAAGAGAACTTTCCAGACATGCCAAGAGATTCTGAAATTCAGGTAGCAGACAGTTTCAGAACCCCAGCACGACTCAACCCGAATAAGTCATCCCCCAGGCACATCATAATTAAGTTTACTAAAGTTAATATGAAGGAGAAAATTCTGAAAGCAGCCAGATGTAAGAAATCCATTATCTACAAGGGAAAGAATATATTATCTACAAGGGGAAGAATATTAGAATAACTGTAGATCTCTCTGATCAAACCTTTAAAGCTAGAAGAGAATGGTCTTTTGACTTTTAATCTCCTAAAACAAAAGAACTTTCAACCCGGGATCCTGTAGCTGTCTGTTAGGACCTCAGCTAAACTGAGTTTCATTTATGATGGAGAAATTAAGTACTTTAATGACATCCACATGTTGAAGAAATTTGCTATAACTAAACCAACTCTCCAGGATATTCTCAGACCTATTGTCCACAACGACCAGCATAATCCTCAACCACAAAAGTAAACTCACCCAGAGACTTTTTTTCAAATTTTAACTTCCACAGTGATGAAAGGATTAAAAATATCCACTGGAGTTTCTAAAGATTTATCATTGTTTTCAATTAAAGTGAATGGTTTAAACTATCCTCTAAAGAGGCATAGGTTGGCTGACTGGATACAAAAACTCAGGCCAGATATCTACTGCATACAAGAATCTCACCTTACCTTAAAAGATACATTTAGACTCAAGGTGAAGGGATGGTCATCTATATTCCAGACAAATGGAAAACAGACAAAAGCAGGATATTTGCAGATACTATAGGCTTTAAACCAACCAAAGTAAAGAAGGATAAAGATGGACATTTCATATTTGATAAAGGTACTACTCAATATGATGAGATTTCAATTATTAATATTTATGCACCCAACCAGAATGCACCTCAATTTATAAGAAAACTCTAATAGACATGAGGAACTTGATTTCCTCCAGCTCTATACTAGTTGGATATTTTAATACTCCTATAGAAGTGTTGGATAGAGCCTCCAAAAAGAAGCTAAGTAAAGAAATCTTAGATTTAAACTTAACCAGTCAACAACTGGATTTAACAGACATCTACAGAACATTTCATCCTAATAAAATTGAATACACATTCTTCTCATAAGCCCATGGAACATACTCCAAAATCAATCACATCTCAGGTCACGAGTCTAACCTCAGTAAATTTAAAAGAATAGAAGTTATTCCTTCCATCTTCTCTGACCATGATGGAATAAAAGTTGAACTCAATAACAACAGGAATCTGCATACTCATACAAAAACATGCTGAAGGATAGCTGGGTCATAGATGAGATTAAGAAGGAAATTACCAAATTTTTGGAACAAAATGACAATGAAGACATGAATTATCAGAACCTCTGAGATACTGCAAAGACAGTCCTAAGAGGGAAATTTATAATACTAAAAGTCTTCCTCAAGAAAACGTAAAGAGAGGCTGTTAACAACTTAATGGAACACCTTAAGCAACTGGAGAAGGAAGAACATTCCAACCTCAAGCCGAGCAGAAGAAAAGAAATAATCAAAATTAGAGCAGAATTAAATGAAATTGAAAACAAAAGAATTATGCAACAGATCAACAAATCAAAAAGTTGGTTCTTTGAAAAGGTCAGTAAAATAGATAAACCTTTGTCTAACCTAATCAGGAAAAAAAGAGTAAAATCTCTTATTTCATCAATCAGAAATGGTAAAGATGAAATAACAACAGACCCCTCAGAAATTCAAAAAATCCTTAACGACTACCAGCTGATCCCAATGACATCTTCACAAAAAAATAAAATAAAATAAAATAAATCCTTAACGAATATTACAAGAAACTTTACTTTCAGAAATATGAAAATCGCAAGGAAATTGACCAATACTTGGAAGCACGCCACCTACCAAGACTTAGCCAGAATGTAGTGGAAAAGTTGAACAGGCCTATATCAAGTTCTGAAATAGCATCAACCATACAAAATCTCCCTAAAAAGAAAAGCCCAGGACCA
>CAUYRH010031010.1:0-10132 GCA_963574655.1 Perodicticus potto
CCTGTAGTCCCAGCTACTTGGGAGGCAGAGGCAGGAGACTCACTTGAGCCCAGGAATTGGAGGTTGCTGTGAGCTGTGATGCCACAGCACTCTATCCAGGGTGACAGCTTGAGGCTCTGTCTCAAAAAAAAAAAAAAAAAAATTACTAGTGTGTGTTTGGGTGGTGCCTGTGGCTCAGAGGAGTAGGGCTCTGGCTCCATATGCCGGAGGTGGCTGGTTCAAAGCCAGCCCTGGCCAAAAACTGCAAAAAAAAAAAAAATAATAAATTACTAGTGTTTGGGCTCAGCGCCCATAGCACAGTGGTTACGGCACCAACCACACACACACCGAGGGTGGTGGGTTCAAACTTGGCCCCAGACAGCTAAACAACGACAGTTGCAACAAGAAACAGCCAGTCATTGTGGCGGACGCCTATAGTCCCAGATACTTGGAAGGCTAAGGCAAGACAATCTCTCAAGCCCAAGAGTTTGAGGTTGCTATGACACCACAGCACTCTATTGAAAGTGACACAGTGAGACTGTCTCAATAAAAAATTACTAGTGTTTGTTTCTGTTGTTGAAATTAGCACTACCTATATAGGTCTAGTTGAACTCAGCCTGAGGAAGATGTTCCCTCTCCTGGATTTATGATGATTATTACTATTATGTCTATCATTTATTAAGTACATTTATTAACATTTATTAAGAATGTTTATTTAGTATTTGGTATTGTGTTCAGTTCTGGAAAGAATGGGTATCTTGCTGCTTCCAGCTTCTCATTCTGAAGAACACTATATTAATACTTATTACATACACTTACTCTAAAGAAAAAAACAGATGTAATAAGAAATGTGTGGGTTTTATAATCAAACCTGCACTTGAATTCTGCTCTGTTCCAATCCGGTCAGTTAGCCTTTCCAACTTTCTGGATGTATGCCTCTTCAAGTTGTGAAGATTAAATTTCATTTACAGGTCTGACCCTTACTGGGAAGGCTTTATATTAATGGTGGTTCTTTTACAACTGGCCTCCACTTCATTGATAAAAGTTTAAGTCCTACCTTGAAGGTCCTCTAAATGGTACCTCTCTCCCCTGCCCCCAAGGTTTTCCTCACCTCACTTCTTTGTGCTCCTTACTCCATCAGGCAGTTCACTGGACATTGTTTGCACACTGCCTGACTTCTCTTTGGCTATTTGTTTCCTTTGTTCCTTCCACCTTGACATGAACCACCAAATAGGTGCCTCTTCCTTCCAGGCTCCTGACATCTCATGAAGACTTCCAGATGCACCATACCCCACAACAGTTTTTCTCATTTGTACTCTATTTTTGTGTCTAGTATCTGCTTATAACAGAAACAAAAGTTTCACGAAACAATAAACTGTTGTTGTTTTTTTTTTTTTGAGATAGAGTCTCACTATGTCACCCTCGGTAGGGTGCTGTGGCATCACAGCTCGCAGCAACTTCAAACTCTTGGGCTTAATCAGTGGTTCACAACCTGTGGGTGGTGACCCACGGGAACTGTATCAAAGGGCCACAGCATTAGGAAGGTTGAGAACCACTGGCTTAAGTGAGTCTCTTGTCTCAGCCTCCCAAGTAGTCAAGACTACAGGCGCCCGCCACAATGCCCAGCTATTTTTTGTTGCAGTTGTCATTTACCTGGTCGGGCTGGGTTCAAACCCTCCAGCCTTGGTGTATGTGGCTGATGCTGTAACCACTGTGCTATAGGCGCCAAGCCTTTACTGTGGTTATTGTACTCGGATATTTTCATTTTATTCCATTCTATACTGAAATTTCTGGCTGAAATCTATTAAATCGGGTAATTTTATGACCCCACTAATGGGTGACAACCCAGAGTTTAAAAACAATTAACTAGGGTGGTGCCTGTGGGAGTAGGGCGCCGGCCCCATATACCAAAGGTGGCGGGTTCAAACCCAGCCTCGGCCGAACTGCAAAACAGAAAAATAGCCGGGCGTTGTGGCAGGTGCCTGGCTGAGGCAAGGGAATCACCTAAGCCCAGCAGTTGGAGGGTGCTGTGAGCTGTGTGACGACATGGCACTCTACTGAGGGCGATAAAGTGAGACTCTGTCTCTACAAAAAAAAAAAAAAAAAAAGGCTCAGTGCCTGTAGCTCAAGCGGCTAAGGCACCAGCCACATACATCTGAGCTGGCAGGTTCAAATCCAGCCCGGGCCCACCAAACAACGACGGCTGCAACCAAAAAATGGCCAGGCGTTGTGGCAGGCTCCTGTAGTCCCAGGTACTTGGGAGGCAGAGGCAGGAGACTCGCTTGAGCCCAGGAATTGGAAGTTGCTGTGAGCTGTGATGCCACAGCACTCTATCCAGGGCAACAGCTTGAGGCTCTGTCTCAAAAAAACCAAAGAACAATTAACTACATCATAAATAAGATCTTTGAGTTCCTTTTGCTTCTCCCTCCAAGGCCCAGCACACAATAGCCAACCACTCAAACAGTTACTTGTTAATTGAACAAAAAAAAGGGGTCACAGACTCTGGAGTGTGTAAGGGGTTTCCTTCTGAGGGCCATGAGTGAAAGAAAAAAGGAAAAAATACAGTAAGATGCAGTATTGAAAAAATGGTTTGAAAATATATATATATATATGTAGTAAGAAAGAAAAGGGAGAAGTCTAAGAAGAATACCCCAAGAGTGATGATAAACGGTATGTGACCCTCAGCCTTAGTGTCTGGGAGTGGTAGGGACCTGGAGGAACCAGAGACACAAGCCCTGTCTAAAAGAGACAGTTGCTAGTCAGCTCCAGACAATTGCTACCAGCTTGAATGCTCAGTGTTGCCAGATATTTTGAATTTAGGACAAGTGGCTATAAGATATTTTGGGGACAATATTCCAATTTTTAAATACTGGAAACTCACTTTTAAAATATAATGTCAGCATATGCCAAGAAAATACACCCACCCAGATGTGGACCGTGGCTTACCACTTTTCAGCTTATAAATTAAAATTAACTTATGAAGGAATCAAACGGATTGACTAAATTTCAGAGGGACTAGATGTCACTCTAATCTGATGTGTAGCTTTTCGATAGTAGTTTGAAGGTAGAACATAAAGGTGAAAAATCTTTTCCTTGGAGGAAATTCTTGCCTTAAAAAGACTCGAATTGGGGCGGCACCTGTGGCTCAACAGAGTAGGGTGCTGGCCCCATATGCCGGAGGTGGTGGGTTCAAACCCAGCCCTGGCCAAAAACTGCAAAAAAACAAAAACAAAAAACTCGAACTATTTTCATCTTTTCCCAATTACTCAGTTCCCTAGCTACTCTATCCCCAGGTGGCCTTGCCATCACCAAGGCTAAAACATTAACTTTTTTTGAATACTGCAATTTGGTATCTTACCAAAAAGACAGGTTTGTTCACTTACCTTACTTTACTAGTCTTAATGAATAAATAGCAATCATCTGCCCTCAGCCACTCTTCTTCAAAGCTAGTTTCTGTTGTAACTTGCTCCTGCCCAGCTGGAGCAGTAGATTGAATCAAACTGAAAAACTATTTTCTTGGATAACTTGGAAGAAACAATACAAAATTTCTCACCCCATAGTGTGAGAGAGCAACTTATTTCTGAGTTGATTTGGGCCAATTACGACCAGCTTGACTTGTCATGGTACCAAAACACCTGACATAACTTGCTTACTCTCCAACAGGAGACTTGTCCTCACCCTCTCTCCCTCACATGCTTGCTTAGGAAGCTCACCATTTTGAAAGCATGGTGTGTGCTTCTCATCATTATTCATTCAAAACGGGGGAAATCTGGAATGCTTGAGTAGGAATTAAGCTCACAATTAAGCCCTGGCAAGATAAAATCACACGTTGGGGAGAAAAAAATCTTTTCCTCATCACATGATGAAAGGAGACATCAGCAGTTAAGAAGGGTGTTTACCTTTTCTTAAATTTTATCCTTTCCTATTTATATACTAATCCTTTACCCAGAGGTCCCACCAAGGAGGCTGGATTTCTCATTTTGTTTTAGTGATGCTCAGGGCTGTTGTGTTTCCATCATTATAGGAGAGATTCGATTAAAAGCACAAAACATGCAGAAACTCAAGCCTTCCTCCTAGGGATTCAGTCTGCCTTCCCTCATCTTGTCCGAAATGGTAGGAGACATCTACCCTTTATCTGCTTAGATATACTCCATCCGACTTTCCTGAAACAGCTCACTCTGACCCTTACAATTCTGTCGTGGAGTTTCCCACTAGAGTGGAATGCACACCAAACTGAGCATTGGATATGCATATGTAGGTTACAATTTGGCCCGAATAGTTATCTTTAAATTAATAGCAATTATTTCAGCCAGGTTTTATACAGTATCATATTTGATCCTCCACACTATCTCCATTTTATAGATGCTGTAAAGAGATTCCTCACACTGAATCTAGACCACACGGTAGGTGGCCGACTGGGGTGTAAATCCACCTAGTCCAATGGCAGCCTAAATAAATGACTACAAATACCAGCATCCCTTGCCATGGCTCATTGTGCAAGGGCACATTCCCCAGGGCCCAGTCCTCACGGTTGGATCCAAAATCCAATCAGACACCGCCTTTCCCCGCTCCTGGACCAACGGGAAGGCTGTTGCTAACACACCAGCTATATTTTTAGATTTCTGTACTCTGGAACGGTGTAGGCCGGCCAAATTTCACCGCCTGGTGGAACACGCTTAGAGGAAAGGAGAAAGGGAGGGAGGCGAGAGAAACGCAGGGTGGAGCGGCGTAAGGCGGAGGGGGCGTGTCCGTGACGCTCGGTCTCCGGCTGACGCATTAGGCAAATAGTCCCTGGAGGTGCCCCAGGGTTGCAGCGCTGAGTGAGGGGGATGGGGACGCTCCGGCTCCCTTCCACTTGCCTGTCCCAGTGGAGTTTGCCCTCCAGCCTGGCATTTCTCTGCTGCAGTCAAGGAAAGCGCGTTTAACCCCCCTCGGTACCCTTGCCCAAAAAAGTGATCAATAAAAAAAACAAACTGCCGCTGGAAACTTTCAATACTCGCTACCCCACGTGGGTTCGGCGATGGCCATTGAGCCGAACCGTCTGAAATGAGAATAAAGGTGGGGGCGAGAGGTAGAAATGGGGAATGGGCGATCTGAGGGATGAGACAGGACTTCACATGCAATGCTCCAGACGTCCCGGCTTCGCCTCTGGCAATTCAGTCTGCCTGTGACCTCAGAGCACAACCTTCGCTACCCCCAACCCTGCGTCCCACACAGTTACGAACAGGAAAAGTGAGTGGCCCGTGTGGCCAGGCGGGTGCAGAGGACCCAAGGCGCGGACCTGGCGCGCCCCGTCCGGAGTTCAGCGAGCCACGCGCCGCAGCACCAGGGGCCGTCGAGTGCACGAGCTCGGCGGCGCCCCTTGCTCAGGCTGGCATTACCGCGCGCCGGCGGGGGTGTTGCTAGGACAGTACTGTGACTCTCCCTTGTGCCCCATGTGGGGGTCGCCAGCCGGGAAGAGTTAAAGGGGATGGCTGGACAGGGCGCTCTTGTGCGTAAACGGGACGCCAAAAACGGCTAGTGGAGGTTAATTATGGCACTCATTTTGTTTCCCTGGCCGGCGGGCTCTACCTCGCCTACTCCTCCCGCACAGCAGGCCCCATCCCCCCAATTTCTCTTGGCCCTTACGAGTCCCCCAACGAGGAACGAGGCGCTCAGAAGACGCAGGCCAACCCGAGTTCAGGTCCGAAGTCTCCAGAGCCCGCGTTGGCCCCCGAGCTCCCCGACCCGCGGAGACCCCGTAACTGGGGCGACACGAGAACTGCGGGACATCCGAACCGTCGGCGCCGAGGCCGGTGTTGGGCTGAAGACTCAGCGGGAAGCGCTCCCGGAAGGCCCAGCTATGTCGTCCGCTATCCCCGCGACGCTGACCCAATCAACACAGAGTTAGCGTCCACTGCGTGCCTGGCCCGTGAGCAGCCCTGTCCCGGGCCGGGCCCTGCTGTCACCGAACGCACCGTCTACCGGGCAGACCCCTTATACAATGATCACGAGTTCAGACAGCGGCTTGGGCATGGAGAAAATAACTACGGTGCGCGCTGTGACGGGAGGGAAAGGCGGCCAGTCTAGCTAAGGAACCCACAACGCGCAGTGGAGTACGCGACGTGGCGGGAGCCGGAGCCGGCCCGGTTGCTCGGCACCACCAGAGGGTTAAGCCTCTGGGCGGCGGGAAAGTAGTTCCGGCCAGGCGCCCGGCCCCGCCCCTGCACGGCGGAGGAACGCATCACACAGGGGTGGAGAAGATAGATCCGTGCGCAGGGTTTGTAAGGGTGAAACTTTTCATTGACTTTGCTCACTTCGGACTGGGGCGCGGGAAGGTGTGGGTCATCAGCTAAGAAAGGCGAGTGACAGGGGCGACAGAGGCCAGAAGGGCAGGACTGTCCTCCGCCCCGCGACACGAGTCACCCTCTGCTACACCATCCATCCCCGCGCCGTCGCTGCCAGCCGACCCGCCCTCCCTTCGTCCCCCAGCCACCGATCCCAACCTCCAAAAAGCTGAAGGAATTATTGAACCAATAAGACGCTTGTTCGTCCCCCAACCCTCAACGACTAAAAGGACATATTGGCTCCTGGCCCGGTGGCGCCCGGGAAGGAAGGGAGAGCAACTCCGCCCCACGCTCAGTACTACCCTGGAGGGAGAAGCCGCCCCGCCGCCGGCAGAGCGCCCCGCCACCGCGCAGACCCGAGCAAGTGAGTGGGGGTGTGCGGGCGGGGGTGCCACCGTGAGACCCAGCAGGCCCGACCGCCTCTACCCAACTCCTCCCCACTCCGGCTCTTCGCTTTGCTGTACACCACGTTGCTGTCGCCCCCCTTCCCCCGCCTGGCCAACATTTTCCTTTCCCTTCTACCTTCCCTATGGAAGCCCCCTCCCTTTTCCCCGGGGCTTCTCTGCTCACGCCCTCGTTGATCCTGGGGTACCCGAGAGTCCCCTTCTCTTCCAGTTCCAGTGTGGCCCCCTACTGGGTGGGGTGCATTTCCTCCCTTCCCCGCCTCCCCAGCTCTTCATAGCCTAGATTCTCCCTGGATTTCCCTTGTTTTCCAAAGAAACATAACTCCCCAACTTAAAATAAATCAGAGGAAGGAAGGGGATCCAGGCCTTGTTTTTCTACTTCTTTTCCCGTGTGCGGGGAGGAGGGGTGGTAATTATTAATAAGAATGGAGGTTGGACACCCCCACCTCTTTTTGGCGATGGAACGGATCAGTGGAGATTGTCCTTGGACCGGTGAGCCAGAATTCACCATTTCAGCTTAAGCTTTTTATACTCTAACGTGTTTGAAGGGAAAACTGGGTGGAAAAGAAGTACCCATAGAGCAACACCAGCGAGTAGATTCTGGTGATTTCAGTGAGGTGCCTAGGAGGAAGGGCTGGGCTCCTAAACTCCTATCCAGAGAGCGAAATGTGCCCTTGACCAGAAGTCAGACGAAGGGAAGGAGGGTACAGAGACAGCAGCGACAGCCGGCAGGACCTCTCCCTCCCTCAGGAGGACCAGAACGCCATACAGCAAGCTCCAACTTGGGGCGGACGAGGTCTGGGCTTCCTGCTCAGTATCTAACATTTTTCTCTCTTGCGACCCTACCCTGGGAATGGGTCTCATCTCTGATTTTCCAACAGAAAAACACTCCAGTTGTTTCTCTGGGCTGCTGCCCCCATCCCTTTCTGAAGCACAGGGGAAAAGCAGCTTGTGTGGGAGGAAGGATTAGGGAGGTTTAGCACTCAGTAGGGGAGCTTTGCCGAGGATCTGGTCTGGTCGTGGAGCAAGGCCTTGAAGTGGGAGGACTCACACACGGAATTTTAAGTATTAGAAGACGTTCAGGTGTCGGATATACGGTTTTTTCCTTTCCTGCTCGGGAACCTTTTCCCATTTCTCTAATCATGGTCTGGTTACTTAGACTTGGATTAGAAGTAGGGTGAGGCTTGGCCCTTGCTGGCGTCGTGCCTCTTAGTCGGCCGGCATCCCCCACAGCTTAACTGGGAATTTCTTTGGCCAAGAAGATGAGAAAACTGGGTTTAATTTTTGCTTTTCCTTTCCTGGCTGTGAGGGTGCTGGACCCTAGCCTGCTGGGCATTAAGTGAAAAAGACTCGTTTCTCTTTGAATCTATGGTCCCTACAGCAGCTGCAGACGGACCGCCCTGCCCACGGAATTCGGATGGGGGGGTGGGACGTGACCTTATCTATGCCGGCCCACCCGCTCCTTCACCCAGAAAAAACTCATTAGAAGAAGATCCCTAATTCGACAGTCATGGGAGATGATAAAGGGAAATGGGGATAAAGTTCAGCCTCTTCTAAAACCTAGAAATGGAGAAGGTGGGGCGGTACAATACCGGGACTAGGCCTTCTGGGTAGAATTTGTATGAAATGCATTAGGGCGGTGTTAGGTGGGGGGCGCCCGCCGCAGCGCGCATGTGTATCGGAAACTTTTCCTGGGTTCTGGTTGCCTCCGCCAGCTGCCTTACGGGGCATGCGTAGTTCAGCCGGCCCGGCCTTCGCAGAGCACGTAGGGAAGTGTAGTGTGCGGAGAAAGTAGGTCACTTGCTTCAGCTTAGTCCTGGGTTGTCTGAGGACTACGATTCCCAAGATACAGAGCGCCTCCCCGCCGCCGGGTCTGTGCAGGGATCGGGTCGAGTCCAGGCTTCTGAGGAACCTGGAGCACCGTAGAGAGGATCTTCTTAGTCGAAAGGGGCATGGTGGTCAGACCCAGTGTTGTCCCAGTGGCCTGTGCTTGGCGCGTGATGTGAGACTCTGGGCGGGTGGTGCAGTCAGCCGCCCACGTCTAGAGGCCTTGCAGCCCGCACCCTCGCGTCCAGGAGGCCGAGACAGCGGGGCGGGTCCCTCTCCCGACGGCATCTAGGCCCCTGGGCTGTGTCACCGACGGCCTTGTTAGAATTGAGGGCCCCTCTCCTTTTTCACATATTTATTCGAATGCTGTAGTACTTGGCTGTAGAATGATTTGGGGGGTGAGGCTTTGAGGGGCTTGAGTGTGTGTGTGTGCGCGCGCGCGCATAAATATATATATTTATATATATATTTATATATATATATATATATATATATATATATATTTATATATATATATATATATATATATATTTATATTTATATATATATATATTTATATTTATATTTTTTTTTGTAGAGACAAGAGTCTCACTTTATCGCCTTCGGTAGAGTGTGGTGGCGTCACACAGTTCACAGCAACCTCCATCTCCTGGGCTTAGGCGATTCTCTAGCCTCAGCCTCCCGAGTAGCTGGGACTACAGGTGCCCACCACAATGCCCGGCTGTTTTTTTGTTGCAGTTTGGTCAGGTCGTATTCGAACCCACCATCTTCGGTGTATGGGGCCGGCGCCCTACTAATTGAGCCACAGGCACCACGCCAGGCCTGGATATTTTTGTAGGTTTGGGCTCAATTGATTCTTTAATTATCCTTACTTTCCCCTTTAAAACGTATTTTTTTCTTCTTAAAAGCTTTCACATTTTTGTCAGTATTTCTCTCTGGCATCTGTATTGACTGAGACCTCTTTCTAGCTTCCCGCCCCATTTTGTCTTTCTCCTAGACACTTCTTAAAACATTCAGCACAGGGCGGCGCCTGTGGCTCAGTGAGTAGGGCGCCGGGCCCATATACCGAAGATGGCGGGTTTAAACCTGGCCTCGGACGAATTGCAAAACAGAAAAATAGCAGGGCGTTGTGGCGGGCGCCTGTAGTCCCAGCTACTCGGGAGGCTGAGGCAAGAGAATCGCCTAAGTCCAGGAGTTGGAGGTTACTGTGAGCTGTGACGCTACCGTACTCTACAGAGGGCGATAAAGTGAGACTCTGTCTCTAAAAAAACCAAACAAAACATTCAGCACAAAGGACCTGAATCCAGATCCAGGTTTAACTTTGTTTCTGAAAGTAAACAAATAAATGATAAGATTCTTTTTTTTTTTTTTTTTTAGAGAGACAGAGTCTCACTCTGTCTCCCTCGGTATAGTACTGTGGCACCCTCCAGCTCTTGGGCTTAGGTGATTCTCTTGCCTCAGCCTCCCAAGTAGCTGGGATTGGAAGCGCCCACCAGCTATTTTTTTGTTGTAGTGTGTGCGGGGGGGGGGGTTTTGCCCCCCCCGGGGGCACAACAAAAAAAAAAAGGAAGGGGTTTTTACGACGCTGTTTGGTGT
>CAUYRH010031012.1:0-42709 GCA_963574655.1 Perodicticus potto
GAGGACAATTAATGACAATTATTGACACGGTGGGGGTGAGGGAAGGGGAGAGCAGAGAGAGAAAGAATCAGGGAGGGGTGGGGAAAGGAAGAGCAGAGAGAGGGAAGGAGCGAGGGGGGTGGGGTCTTGGTGTGTGCCACACCTTTTGGGAGCAAAACACGATTGTAAGAGGGACTTTACCCAACAAGTGCAACCAGTGTAACATGGTTTCTTGTACCCTCAATGAATCCCCAATAATAAAAATAAATAAATAAAAATAAATGGGGATAAACTGGTTATCTAGAATGTAATCCCAAAAGATAAAGAGATGGGAAATATAAAAAAAAAGTTAAGAGAGATGGAGGATATAGCAAAAACATCTAATATTTTGAAACAGAATTATAGAAATATAGGAGAAAGAAAATTATGTGGAAGTAATATTTGATTTGATGAAACATTTCAGAACTACTTAAAGCCACCAAACTCAGATTCAGGAAATTAAATACAGTCCAAAAAAAGAAAAATAAAAAGAAATCCATAGATGGATATGTTATGGTCAAACTATAGATGTCCAGTAGACATCTATAAACCTGTGAGTAAAACTAAACAAATACTCATGTGCTAGGTAATAATAACACCACTGACAATGTTGTGAAGAGTTTTAAGTGATTAAATTCTATCTTTCATTAAGCATGTTAAAATGGTAGTGTGTTTTATAAAAATATAGAAATAGATTATGTAACTTCCAGTGAAGATGAGAGAGAAAAGATGTAATGAGAAAAATCAAGCCAGGAACAGGGAGGCCAGAAGGAAAGAAATAGAAACACCAAAAAAGGCAGAAAATGAACCATGTTAGTCCACTGAGAAGCAGATGCCCAAATTGGATTAGATGGGCAAGTGTTTTTGGGGGGGAGAAAATGTCTGTGAAACATAAATGAGAGGTAGCAAAACATGGTGAGATGACCCACAGTGCCTGTTTAACACCTACAAACAGAGAAGAAAAGAAAAAAATTGAGGAAAAGTCCCAGGCTAATGTGCAGTTAGAAAAAATTTTGACCAGGTCAATGAGAAGTCCTTGATGTAAATTTCCCATTCGCTAAATCCTGTGTCTCTGAGAAACGTTAGCTCCTCTCCCCACTCAGTCACTGTCTGGGAATAGCTTTGAAGAAGTGCAGCTTCTAGAAACATGAGAGTGGTCATCATTCAATTTAATGTTAAGTCTTTCAATTCATCAGGTCTAATTATATACTTGAATGCATCAAATAATTTTGTGAAATATACATAAAATTTGGTAGAATACAATAAATGTTGATATGTCCACCTGCACACTGGAATATTTATTTTAAATTTTCCCTGTTATTGATGAATTCAGATGAAACATTTAATCTGTAAAAATTATAGTAGATTTGAAAAAGACAAAACAGAATAAAAACTACATAAAGACAATGTACAGAAATGAACTCATTTTTCAAAGTAACTTATAAAATCAAAAGTTAATAGTAGAGTGCTAGAAAATACTTTGAATTGAATTATTATGGAAAGCACATGTGTTGGAGTTGCAGGATCTACCAAAATTGGTATAAAGACAGAAGTGTTGCCCCTATGTTTTAATAGAAAAGATGAAAGGATAGAAATCAAAAATCTAAACATCCACATTAGAAAATAAGTTCAAAATTTAAAAGGAAAGAAATATTGAGCATCAGATATTAATAAATATAAAATAGAATACATGATCAGCCAAACCAAAATATAAGATCTTTGAAAAGATCCATAAAATTGACAAATTATTTTCAAGATTGATTTTTAGGAAGGAAATATGGCACAAAATGAGAAAAATCAGAAAAACAAAAGGGGCTAGGCAGTAGTAGAAATATAACATGATATTATAATAATATCATGCCAGTACATTTTAAAAACTTCTAAATTTTTTTGAATTTTTATAAACTTATAATTGTTCATTATGACAGAAAACTTGTACAGCTTAAAGAAATGAAAGAAGTAGAAAAAATACTTTTCACGAAAGAATTTTCTGGCCAGAAAACCTACAAATAAATCTACAAGATGTGTAAAATCTTTTTTTTTTTTTTTTTTTTGAGACAGAGTCTCACCTATGTCGCCCTTGGTAGAGTGTTGCAGCATCACAGCTCACAGCAACCTCAAATGCTTGGGCTTAAGAGATTCTCTTGCCTCAGCCTCCCAAGTAGCTGGGACAACAGGTGCCCGCCACAACACCTGGCTATTTTTTGTTGCATTTGTCAATACTGATGTTAGCTGGCCTGGGCTGGGTTTGAACCCTCCAGTCTTGGTGTATGTGGCCGATGCCCTAGCCACTGATGTACGGGCACCGCCCTGTAAAATCTTTATGTAAGGGAAATTACAAAACACCATTGCAAGATATTACTAAAAGATCTATATCAATGAAGAAATACAACTGGTTTATAGATTGAAAGCTTCAGTATGTTCAATATGAATCCAATATATTTGCAGACAACAAAATCAATCAATTTTGATATTATTTTGAGAAACAAAGCAAGTTTTACTACCCAAATAATATTTACATTTACACAAAGTTGAAGTGTGTGCAACATTTAGGCCCATGAATTTAATATATAATGAAGAGCAATGAAATAACATATAGGAAGGTGGTTGTTTATTTATTTTTCCTTCTTCAATTGCTGGCAATCACAATTTGCTTATTACCTCTATAGTTTTGCCTTTTCAGAATGTCATAATGGAAGGTCGCAATGTGTGATATGTTTAGACTAGCTCTTTTTCACGTAGCAATATGCGTTCTAGATTCATAAATGTTTTTGTGTGGCTTGTAGCTCATTGTTTTTTTTCTTTTATCACCGAGTAAGTTTCCATTGTGTGAACGTGACTGTTATTCCATTCACCTATTGAGTGATACTGTTGTTGCTTCCAGTTTCTGCTGATTACAAGTAAAGTTACTGTAAGCTTTTGCATGCAGGTTTTCGCATCAGTTAGGTATATACCTAAAAGGTCATTAACAGGCCTATATGGGAAGACTGTGCTTAGCTTTGTTAAGAAACTTCCAAACTGTCTTACAAAATGTCTGCATCATTTTCTATTCCCATCAGCATGAGTAAGTGTTCCCATTGCTCCACGTCTTCATTAGCAATTGATACTGTCTAGGCTTTTTAAAAATTCAGGTTAGTGTGTATTATTATCTCACTGGCATTTTAATTTGCATTATAATGACAAGTTGCAGAAGACAAATGTCTGTGGCTTGTCTTCATTCTCTTAATAGTAGATTTTGTGGAGAAGTTTTTAAATTTAATAATATCCAAATTAACATTTTTTTCATCTATCATGCTTTTGATGTTATATCTAAAACTCTACATCAAACGCAAGTTACCAAGGTTTCCTCCTATTTCCTATTTGAAGTTTTATACTTTTAAGCTATATATTTAAGTCTAAGATCCACATGAGTCATTTTTTGTGCAAAGTGTAAGGTTTGGGTCTAGGTCCTTTTTTACACAAATGCATCTCCAATTGCTCCAGCAAAAAATTGTTTAAAGAATATTATTTCTTTAACAAATTGCCTATCAAACGTCAGTTTATTATTTAGTGTCTGTTCTATTCCATTGATTTGTGTTTCTGTTATTCATCAATACTACATCTTAACTACCATACCTTTTCATAAGCTTTAAAATTAGGGATTATAAGTACTTCACCTTTGTTCTTTATCAGGGCATAGAAGTGAAAGTTCTTCAGGGAAGTGATTATTTCTAATGGCAAAAATAAGCTATGGGACCAAGGAATGTGACAAAAATGACTTCAAAGTAACAGTGATTTGTTAGTTATTATACTTAGATAGTAAGTAGGTATTCCTCACACTCTATGTATTTTTTTATAAGTATTTATTTGTATCGTCTTAGCATTCCAGCACATAAATGAAAATCATTTCAGCTTGAATGCCACTGTGAACATCTCTCTCAACTTTGATTATGTAAAAGAACCCACACCCTTGTAGAGGTAGAAAGGTGGAAGCTGGTAGTATGAAAGCCTTCTCTGCTCACTCGTGGAGCCTACAAACACTAAAATCTCATTAACTATGGAGTTCAAAGAAGGCTACCAGTTTAAAACATTTATATTTGAAAATTCATCACTTCCAATGGTTTTGCAGCAGGAAAAATTAAATTTGTGTGACAATTTTGAACAAAAACTGGAAGAGTGGCCAGTTAAGAAAAGTGACATTGGCATTTAGTTCATAATAATAATCTGAATGTATTACTCTCCTTTTTCAGTGTTACCCATTGCATAGTAAATAAAGTCATGCTCTTTATCGTATTAATATTAATGTTACTCATAAACTCATGTTAAAAATTAATAACATTAAGTGTTTACTATGTTCCAAGTTCCTTTCACAGTGCTACATGTAGCTCATTTTATCCTCACAGAAAGCCTATGAAGTATTATCAGCTTTTTAGCAATTAGAAAAGTAGGGCAGTTCCTTGAATCCAGGAGACTTGTATTCTGCTTTCTAAATGTATTTATTAAATGCATGATGTTGTCAATAATAATAAACATTCTGTTTATATCTATTTCCTAAATACCATTGGTCAATGCTGTGAGGCTAAAGGCAATGATGATGTATATGTGTAGACTTTTCACTCAAGCAAATCAAATCTCTAAGATAAGGTAATGAAGTAAACTCACATGGATTAACCAAACATTATTGAAGACAGAAAATTCTACCCGTATTCTTTGAGGCACATTATTGTGCACAGGTGTTTTCAGAATTTAGAAAATGAAACAAAAATAAAACATAATTGTGAATTTGGGAGGGCATTAGTCTTCAGAAGCTGAACATTCCTTGGAATCAAGGGATATGTTTTAGTTACCTTGCTACTGTTAAGCAAAATTATAGGAGGCCATTATTTTGGACTGAGCTCCTGCATGAGGCCCCAGCAGACCAGACCAAACCAAATGGTATCCTCAAGCTAAATGTCACATAATCAAATTGGAGCTATAAAAAAGAAGATAGATCCCAAAGAAGACCAGTCTTTTCTGAAAATAGGAATAAATTCTAGTCTATCTGAGTTATCTTTTTTTTTTGTTGAGACAGAGCCTCAAGCTGTCACCCTGGGTAGAGTGCTGTGGCATCACAGCTCACAGCAACCTCCAACTCCTGGGCTCAAGCGAGCCTCCTGCCTCCACCTCCCAAGTAGCTGGGACTACAGGAGCCCGCCACAATGCCCAGCCATTTTTTGGTTGCAGCCGTCATTGTTGTTTGGCGGGCCCGGGCTGGATTTGAACCCGCCAGCTCAGGTGTACGTGGCTGGCGCCTTAGCCCGTTGAGCCACAGGCACCGAGCCAATCTGAGTTATCTTAAGAAGGAAATCCCCTTTGCTTTAACTTTCCCAAAATGTAGCCTGAGTAAATTATCATTAATCAACCCATTTTTTTTCTTTTGTTTTGTTTACTGGTTCCCACCTTGCAAAGCTCACTGTTCTAATATTGCTCAGAAAAAAATTGCCTTCTATTTTGTAGAAGGAAAGCTGCTTCATTTGTAATTATTAATAAAAGCCATTTAGATCTATAATTAGATTGGTTGTAATTTTGTCTTGTGATACTATCTTGTCTTCACTTTTCTTTGCACAGAATTACAAAGAAAAAATTCTTTGAAGAATTGGATCTTAGTTGGTGCTTAGCAAGAGTTAACTTTCTTTTATAGAAGAAAAAGACCTAATAAAAGTAATAGAGGAGAAATATGATGCTAGAACACTGGAATAAAATGTAATGTGTGACCTATATGATCCCATCATATCCTATCCCTGGTTCATTGATTAAATGTTTATCCTGGCCTCTGTGGAACTGTCATTTCTTAAGGTCAGAGGCCACATCTTTTACCTACTACAGCACTACCTATAGTACTCCTTGCAAGTTAGAATTCAATATTGAATGCCCTTATGGAGACTCAACATTCCTTTCTCTTTCCTTATTGCTTTTATTCCTGAGGAATGCATTGCTTCACAGAAGACCTACACATGAAATCAGATACCTTCTCATTTATATTATTCTATTTACACTTTTTTCTATTTTCATGAGAACATACAAGAATATCTCAAGAAAATCATCTGACTATGAAATATTGGGAAATTACTGCATGAAACATTGAAGAGAGTCACAATAATATTTGTAAAGTCCCTCCTCCCCCACCAAAGAGGTAGTTGCCATACTCCAATAAAAGGACTGAGGCTCTTGGGAGAAGTGTTTAATTCCAGGATTGACATTTGGAAAATATGACTCAGGATTATATTTCAGTGCTAAGAAGACACATAAAGAAAAGAAAAATGAGAATACATTGAAAGGTATAGGAGCCACCTTGCGAAAGTTCCAAATGGCCACAGCTGGAACCATCAAGGAATGATATAAATTTTGACAGTATTGGATTTCAACTTAATAACAAATCATCCATGAACAAGTGAATGAATAAATAAATAAATATATTAAAAGGGCAGCACTTGAAGGGCAACACTAAAAGGGTATTTTAATGGGTATTCCATTAAATCTGTAGTTTGCTTTGGATAGTATAGAGATTTTAACAATGCTGATTCTTCCAAGACATGAGCATAATATGTTCTTCTATCTGTTAACATCCTCTGCAATTTCTTTTCTCAGTGTTTTGTATTTCTATCTGTAGAGATTCTTCACATCTTTGTTAAATATATTCCAAGGTATTTCATTTTCTCTGATGATACTGTGAAGGGTATTGTGTCTTTGATTTGGTTCTCAGCTTGACTGTGTTTGGCATAAATGAAGGCTACTGATTTGTGTAAATTGATTATAAAACCTGAGACTTTCCTGTATTCCTTGTATCAATTCTGGGAGTCTTGCAGTTGATCTTTGGGTTTTTTGCCTAAGTATCAATCATATAATCAGCAAAGAGGGATAATTTGTCCTCTTTTGTTCCAATTGGATTACCCTTGATATCATCCTCTTAATTAGGACTTCCAGCACTATGTTGAATAGTCATGGTGACAGTGGACATTCTTACGTGGTTCTAGCTCTAAGAAGGAATGCTTTCAGTTTTTAACTGTTCAACAGGATGCAGGCTGTGAGTTTGTTGTAGACAACTTCTATCAGTTTAAGGAATGTCCCAGCTATGTCAATTTTCTTAAGTGTTCTTATGAAAAAAAGTATGATGAATTTTATCAAATGCTTTTTCTGTGTCTCTTGAGAAGATCATATTGTCTTTGTTTTTACTACTGTTTGTATATTGAATTGTGTTTATAGATTTGCATATGTTGAACTAGCTTTACATCCCTGGAATGAAGCCTACCTGATAATGGTAAATTTTTTTTGATATGCAGTTGAATTCGCTTTATTGAAATTTTATTGAGTATTTTTGCATCAATGTTCATTAATCCTATTGGTCTGTAGTTTTCTTTTCTTTATTTTGTTCTTTCCTGGTTTTGGTATCAAAGTGATATTTGCTTTATAGAAGGAGTTAGGAGAGGCTTTCTTCTCAATGTTTTGGAATAGATCCTAAAATATGGGTACAAGCTCTTTTTTGAAGGTTTGGGAGAATTCTGGTGTGAAACTATCTGGTTCAGGACTTTTTTTTGTTGTTGAAAGATTTTTATTTCAATTTCAGTGCCTGATATTGATCTGTTCAAGAATTCCACTTCTTCCTGATTGAGTCTAGGGAGGAAGTGTCATTCTATTTATTTGTCCATTTCCTCCACATTTTCTAATTTCCAGGCATAAATATTTTTCATAGTATTTGGTGATGACATTTTGTATTTTTGTGGTATCTATTGTTATTTACCCTTAAACATTTCTGATAGAGCTTCTTATAGACTTTCCTTTTCTTTTTCTAGTTAATCTGGCCAAGGGTATGTTGACTTTATTTATTTTTTCAAAGAACCAACATTTTGTTTCTTTAATCTCCTGAATGGTTTTCTAGCTCTCAATTTCATTTAGTTCTTTTCTGATTGGGTTATTTCTCTTCTTCTTCTGGGTTTCAAATAGGATGGCTCTTCCTTTTCTAATTCCTTAAGATAATTCATTAGATTGTTGATTTGTGCTCTTTCTAATTTCTGAATATAGACATTTAATGAGATGAATTTTCCTATTAGGATTGTTTTTGTAGTATCTCACAGATTTTAATAGCTTGTGACCCCACTGTCATTTTGTTCTATGAATCTAATTATTTCCTTATTTATCTCCTCCTTGACCTAGATATTGTTCAGCAATAGGTTGTTTAGTTTCCATAACTTTATGTGGGGATGAATGACTGATCCACGACCTGATGGAGGAAATGTTGTATTGGAGGAAATTGGTCTGTATATGTGAATTAAGTCCATTTACTCTCAAAGAAGAGTTCCAATTAATAAATGCAGAAAGGATGAGGAAATAGAAAAATCACCATTACAAATCCTCAGCAATGAAAGCTACAAGCAAGATCTACCAATGGATGCTAAAAATAGTGGGTCAAAGTTGAATTAGAAACAGGATATTTGCATAGACTCAAAGTAAAGGAGCTTTCTTAAATATTTACCTTCCTGGAGAGAGGGGGGTGGGGTCTTGGTATATGCCACACCTTTTGGGGGCAAAACACGATTGTAAGAGGGACTTTACCTAACGAATGCAATCAGTGTAACCTGGTTTCTTGTACCCTCAATGAATCCCCAACAATAAAAAAATATATATTTACATTCCTAATTACAGAGACCAATAATTACTATGCAGAGAAGAACCTTGGCAAACACCACCATAGACAAATGATTAAGATTAATATCACCAGCAAGAAGACACATCATCATCATGAACTTCCTGATACAATGAACAAAGGTCATACCACCTCTGTGGTATTCTTCCCAATGAGGCATTATGGTGTTTAGATATTGAGCTATTCATGAGAAAATATTATACATTCCAGAATTGTGGAACATTGTACAAAATAACAGATCAGATACTTTAAAAAGTATCAAGGTCATGAAAAACAAAGAAAGAATAAGGAACTGTCTCAAGCTGGAAGAGACTAAGCAGACACATTGTAGGATCTAAATACAATGTGAAATACTGAATCAGATCTTGGACTAAAGGATATTAGTTAGAAAAAAAATGTGATGAAATCTGAGCAAAATCTATAACTTAGATTTTTTTGTTGTTTTTTAAGGTGACTTTTGCTATGTCATTTTGCAATATAATAATTTTTATGTATATTTGAATTTTGATTTTTAATGGATTAAATTTATCATAAATAGTAGAGTAATCTGTATAGTGGTAGTAATTAAGGACTTTCTCAATTAATTTTATTTTGAGACAGGTTCTTGCTCTGTTGCTTTAGCTAGAGTGCAGTGGTGTGATCATAGCTCATAGTAACTTACAACTCCTAGGTTCAAGCAATTTTTCTGCTTCAGCCTCTCAAGTATTTGGGACTACAGGCATAAGCCATCATGCCTGGCTAGTTTTTCTGTTTTTTAGAGAGACAGGGGTGGGGGTTCTTGATCTTGAATAGGCTGGTTTCAAACTCCTGACCTCAAGCAATCCTCCTACCTCAGCCTCCCAAAGTGGTAGGATTACAGCCACCATGCCCAACCAAATTACTGTCTCACTTTATTTCATGTTTTGAATAAAACTTTTTGTGGAAAACATTTTGTCTACTCTTTTAGTCAAGAGAACTTGGGACAAATAATCACATAATTTCCTGGAGATAATTTTGCTTTGGGCAATATATGCAGCCAACAGAGTGAACCTTCTGAGCAACTTTTAAATGGTCATGCTTGGCTCGGCCCCTGTGGCTCAACGGGCTAAAGCGCCAGCCACGTACACCTGAGCTGGCGGGTTCGAATCCAGCCTGGGCCGCCAAAGAACAATGAGGGTTGCAACCAAAAAATGGCCGGGCATTGTGGCGGGTGCCTGTAGTCCCAGCTACTTGGGAGACAGAGGCAAGAGACTCGCTTGAGCCCAGGAATTGGAGGTTGCTGTGAGCTGTGATGCCACAGCACTCTACCCAGGGCAACAGCTTGAGGCTCTGTCTCAAAAAAAAAAAAAAAAGTCACGCTTTCTGCATGGTTAGTCATGTTATGTCCATACTCTGACTTCCTCAGAAAAAAGTGGCAAAAATGTTCTTTTATTTATTTTATAAACATAAAATCATCTCGTTAAATGTCTACATTCAGACATTCTGTTTTACTATGCTAAAGGTTGGTCAGAGTTGGAAGGTCTTTTGTCTACCAATGATTGCTGGGTAGGAAATATAATTTCTCCTCAGCACTCATAATTTCATAATTGGGACAAACTACTATGACAGAAAACTGATTAATAAGAGAAAAGCAAGTGAGTTTATTAATGCACCCAGTATACATCACATGGGAGAAACTTTAGTGACAATAATTTAAAATAATGGCTTAGAACTTTGGCTTATATGGCATCTTCAACAAAGAACAATACATTTTAGAGACGTGACAAGACAAGGAAATAGTTTCAGGTTTTAGAAGTGAACAGGTAAATATATGGGAAGAAAATAAAGGAGTAATGTGTGTTTGTAGATTTCTCTGGTGTCATCGTTTAGCTGATAAGAGTTATCTACGTGTCTTAATACAGAAAAGGTATCTTTCTCAAAAGAATTTTTATGGCTTGCTAGAAGTAAAAACAGTCTGTTCAGATAGACTTTTCTGCAACTGCTCTTTCTCAAGTGCCTTCAGTTTGAAATAATGAGTGTGCCAAATCAGCATATTGAGGGGTGACATATTCTGGTTTTCTCCAGCATATACTTTTTTCCAGCACCATTTAAATGCAACAAAATCTATACCTCACATTAAAGCACAGAGTATAGGGTAATCTAAATAATCTAACTATTATAATAATTACAGCTATTTTGTAATCTATAGATTTGGAAAATCCCAAAGAAGGATAATGGGAAAACATCCAAAGTAGCAAAATAGAAGATCTCTCTCTTATACACACACACACACACACACAAGAGATCTTGCACACTTCATGATGTTAAAAATTCCTTTTTTTTAATGATGAAACATAATGTCTAGTTCTTATTTCAAAATATTAAGGGAGTCAACTGCTTTTGTTATATGAGTGAATTATATAATGCCAAAGTCTGGGCTTTTGGTGTGCTCATTATCAGAGTAGTATCTGACAAGCATGTTTTTATCACTCATCTCTCTCCCATCTTTTTCAGTTTCTAATGTCCTTTACATCACTGTATGACTAAGTATACCTATTGTTTAGCCTCCACTTGCTAGAGCCTTCTATTCTAGAGTCCCACTTACGTCCAGTTTTGCTGATTTTCTACCACAAAAACCTATCCAGTTCTGCCAGTGAAATGTTGACATCCCTGTCTAAAATGATTCTGCTATTTATTTCTTTGCTTAGATCTAGTAGAGTTCGTTCTATGAATCTGAGAACTTCTGTGTTAGGTGAATACAGGTTTGGAAATGTTATATCTTCTTGCATCATTGCTCCTTTGATCATTTTATAATGTGTATATTTGTCTAATTTGATTATTTATTTAAATTTTATTTTATCTGATATGAGAATAGCTATCCCTGCTTGCTTATGGTATCCATTCACAAGGAAGACTTCTTTCCATTCCTTTCCCTTGAATTTATGAGTCCTTGTAAGTTAGATGAGTTTCTTGGAAATGACATATGCCTGGTTTATATTTTGACATCCATTTATTCAGTCTATATCTTTTCAGTGGAATATCAAGGCTGTTTATGTCCAATACTAGCACTGACATATGGCCATTGTGTTGAATGACAACTTGTTTGTCTTCTTATGCTACTCTTTTATAAGAGCTTTGAACCTCAAATTCTAGTTATTTTTTACCTTGGTGAGTATCACTTGTTCTGTTCCATGTGTATAGCACTTTTGAAGATTTCCTGTAGGGCAGGTCTAGTGGTGACAAATTCTCTTTTTGTTTGTTTATCTGAGAAAGACTTTATTTCCCCTTATTTCTCCTTCATTTATGAAACTTAATTTTGCAGGATACAAAATTCTTCACTGAAGGTCATTCTTTTTAAGACTAAAATTGGAACCTCAATCTCTTCTGGCTTGTAAAGTCTCTGCTCAGATGCCTGCCATTAGTCTGGTAGATTTCCTTTTTTTTTTTTTTTTTTTTTTAAGTTAAGTGTTGCTTTCATCTTGCAGCTCTTTGGATTTTCTCCTTCATTTTGACTTTGGCCAGCCTGATTAAGATGCATCTTCATGATGCCCTATTTTCTGTGAATCTTCTAGGTTTTTGATGACTATCCGGAATCAGGATAATCTAAAACTCTAGTGATACTGGGAAGTTCTCCTCAATTATTCCTTCAAATAGGTTTTTCAATATTTGTCCTTTTCTTCTCCCTCAGGATATATATAATTCTTATAGTAGCTTGTATAACATAGTCCCATATTTTTCTGAATGATTTTTTCATTACTCTTTATTATTTTATCTATGTTTTTGACTGACTAGGTTAACATGAAAGCATTGTCTTTAAGTTCTAAAATACTTTCTTTTTCTTGGTTTAGCCTATTGTTAAAGCTTTTTGCTGTATTTTGAAGTTCTTAAATGACTCTTTTATCTGTTTAAGTTCTATGTATCTTTTCTAATGTTACCTAGCTCTTTAGAGAATTTTTTATACATGTCCTGAATTATTTTTTGGTTTCTTTGTGTTGGTTTTTCACGTTTTCATCAATACTATTTATCTTATTTCTCATCCATATTCTGAATTCCATACCTGATATTTTGACAATTTATTTTAGGTTGGGGTCCATGGCTGGTGACCTATTGTGATCATTTGGGGGCATCAAAACATACTGGTTTTTCATGTTGCCAGAGTTCTTATGCTGGTTCCATCTCATCTTTTCTCTCATCTCAAGGTAGATAAGTTTATGGTCTATCAGTTCTCTTCTGCTGGGAACTTTTCTACTCAGTGAAAAGAAGGAGCTATCCCTGGGTGGTACAATTGTGGTCCTGCTCCAGAGGATTGACCCCGTAGGAGAAGAGCAGATACATTGATAGCCTGTAATTCACCTGTTCTGTGTTGTCCTGTTTCCCTGTGCTTGTCACAGTCTGAGCTAATGCTTGTAGATAATCATGTGGAGTGGTGGATTGGCCCCAGGCAGCTGTTGGAAGCATAGACAGCAGCCTAGGTGAGTGAGTCCCTCTCCACAGAAATGCGTGACATGGGAGTTTGCTCTGCCTGGATCTCTCTGTGGTGGTGGCGGTGGCAGCTGGGTTAGGCTATTCAGACAGTGACCACAGGTGTCAGGTCTGTGGGCACTGGCTCAACTCAGTGTTGGTGTGTGGTAAGGGGTGACTTTCAAGAAGTAGATCTGTGACACCGTGTGGGGAGTAGTGTCACGGTGTCTTGAGTGGTGACCAGTGTTGGTAGGGTCACCTAGATGTGTAGTGTGTGGCATGGGTGTGGCTAACAAGCCATGAAGTGTCATCAGGGGACGTGGCACACAGGGTATGCTGGACTACAACTATAGGCTTGGTAAGTTGTAAACTATGGGGTGGAATCTGGGTAGGTTATGGGGCTAGAAGCTGTGCAGGTCATGGAAGTGCAACAAGTGTGTGGGCAACTCACTTGACCATGACTGGTGGCTGGGAAGTCTTAATCTGGTGGGGTTAGGGAGATATATGGTACATCACTGGCCAGTGTTAGTGACTGGGGTTCTCCTTCCACCCAGGTCTAACTGCAGCAACTGCTCTGGTTCTACTCAAGTGGCAGTGGTGGGGTTGGGAGGTCTGAGTACCTGCTCTGCTCAGATTCTGTGATGGCTGGGGGGGCATGTTTAGAACCCAGTCAGGGTGAGCATGAGACACCTGTCCTCCCACACCCTTCCCAGCTCATCAGAGGAAGTGGGGAGGCAGCTACAGTGGAACCAATCCCTTGTAGACCAAGTTCTCTGGGCTGAGAGCTCAGAATGGGATCAATTGCAGCAACCCAGGATAAGAAGCCTCCCCCACTGTGCCTGCTTTCTGACATGATACTTCTGCAGTCTCCGAGCAGACTGATCAGACTGATCAGTTTGGAGCCTTGGTGTGGCTCAGTGGGGGAGGATTGATGCGCAAATTTCTGTGCCTGTGGGGACAGGTAGTGTGGAACCCTAGGGTTCTCTTCTCTGACCCTCACCCATGTGTGGGCACTTCCTCCAGCTACCTTTTGATTTTGCCAAGTGGTTTAACTCTCTCTCTTTCCTTCAGTCTGAGATTTTACTTTAGGTTGCGGTCCATGGATGGTGACCTATTGTGTCTCCAGTCCCTTCTCTGATGATTCATAATGTTCTCTCCAAGATGACCCATCCATAGGTGAACGCCTACCTGCTACTTGCTGTCCTCACCTTGAGAGCAACGTGTTCGGGCTACTACTAGTCTGCTTATCTCTTCCCTTAGGTAATATTTTTAAGACAAAAATAAAATCATGACTTTAATATAACTATATAGTGAATACATGTTTAAGATTTTATCTAACATATTAATTGATGACAAAGCCAATCAATATTAAAACCAGTTCAAAGGAAATATGAATAGCTCATGTATATATGTAAGCAATGTATTCATATACTATAAGCAGTCAGGACACTCTATTATGTCAGTACAAATTTACAAATATATATAAAACTGATAAATATTCATAAGGCAAATGTCATTTACTTTTCTATGGATAAGAAATCATTTGCATTACCAACAGTTTTCAGTAAAGAATTAAAAAATAGCTCAAAGACAATGAAAAGTACAAATACTCCAGGTTATGCTAGACGTGACACCATTAATCTTTAAGGTCAGTTTCAACATTATTCATAATTTTTATTAATACAACATCATTCATAATTCTCACTGAGTAGCCCAATCATTAATTCATTTTATTTCATGAAAAAAAATATTTAGTAAGCTTTTCCTACATATCAGGCACTATGCTGACCTGAGCTCTTAAAGTTATAAACTGTGAAAGGTCTGAATTTTACTGTACTAGAAAGCTAACAAGTTAGCCTCCCAGTTTCATATATACATATGAAGAACACCAGACCCAGAAACACTGTTAGTTTATTACAATGTACAGCAGCACCAAGTATAACACCTTAGTCATATTTCCCAATGCTGGTATCCCCACTGGGTATGGGATGAGAGCAGGTGTTCACATGTCTATGCAGTGTGTTTACATCACAGGGGAAGGACCCTAAAATTAAGAGACTCTTAGCTCTTATAGATCTCTGGCACACATGGCACCCTCTTCTTTAGTGGGAGGATTACTTTAGAGGGAGAGATTACTCATTAAACAAATTTCTGAGGGGAGAGAGAGAAAGCATCTTTGTGGAACGATATCCCAGGATCATTGTTATGTAAACATACTAAATAGTTTGCTCAGAAGGCCTAGAATGTGCAGGAATATCTCAGAAATACAAAATTATCTCACAACATAAACTTCTGCAAAGAGAGATCTTCAATTTCTGCAAATTATATTATAATAATCACAACATGAGATGCTTAGAATGTTCATTTGTGCTAAGACTGTGGAATCAAAGAAGAAAGTGAATACCTAATTCTGTTAGTGGAAGTCAGAGAATATTCCTAGGATGTCAATATTTTAGGGCTGAAATGAAAAGAATGGTTGAGAGATATCTAAGCTGGCCAATATGGAAAGCATTTGAAGGAGAAGAAATGATATGCTCATTGGAAAGGAATTTGAAAAAATCAGGTGGGGGTTTGGTGAATGAGAAGTAGTTTAATCTTCTTCAGTTGTACAGTATTAGGAGATAGAAAGTTGTGTGAAGAGCATTGTATAATATGAAAATTACTTGGATTATTATTTTTTATCACCATGTAAATGCTGAAAAAGGAAGAAAAGGAATATATTTTCAGATTACAAAGACTTCTCTAGCGAAAAACCATTGAGTCTAGAAGTCAGGCTACAAGGAGGGAAACCAGGCAATAATTCCTCTTTTAATTCATGAAACCAAAAATCTGTAGTAAATTGACACTTCAATTGAGTCAATATTGTTATCAAATACTCATTAGCTATAACCCTGATTTTGATGGGACCAGAATTTTCACATTCATGTTGCAGATGAGTGTAGGTTCTAGAATTAGAACTTGAGGCCCATATATCTGGGAAAATAAATTATGTGAGTAATGTATCCCATATTTTGGTATAAATAAATTGGAACAGTGAATGCAAGATTTTTGTCATCTAACATAAATCTGATCCTATTTCCCCACTGTGAGATAATATAAAGAACTAAATGAGAATTTTACAATATAACATGAAAAAACATGATTCCATTTAAAATTTTACTCCACCATCATATTAAAAGTTTTTCTTTTCAGTATACATTTTAACTAAAACTACTGGAATAGGTACTTACATTTGTGAGTGTAGGAAGATTCCCTAGGGAATAATAACTTGGACTGATGGCCTTATGTTTTCCATCGTAGATAGCAATACTAACCTGAGGTTATGCAAAAGCCCAAGTGAAAAATCCAGAATATGTTGGACAGAGAGGGAAAATTGCATCTTTTAACTTACTTTAACTCACTAGAAGTTAAAGATGATTTAGTCATGATGAGTTTTGTCAAAGGTATTCATCATTTATTAGGTACTGAGATTTTTGTTAGATATAGGGAGTATATATGTATATATATATATATATATATATATATCTGCCCTTCATCACACATACAATGGCAAAAATCTATAAACACCTTTAATAATTCAGAAGAGAGATGGATGTTTTCCTGCTTGATTGGGCAATAAATGTATGGACAATAAAAGCCTACGTTGTTGAGAGTAAAGAAATCTTGTAGGGGATAAATGTAGTAGCATTAAAATTGTGATGGACCCTCAGAACACCCAACTCTCTGCCTGCTCATTCTAAGCCTCTTCTTGGTGCATGTGTGGCCTTGATACAGGTCCTCTTTACCTAGGGTTGAACACAGACTCCATGTCCTTGGCCCTAACAAGCACATAAACCAGCTTGATCAATGCTCCTTCTAAGATGCCATTCCCAATAAAGAGTGGAATGCCTGAAAAAAGAGCACATTATCTTACACAAGGGTAGTTTTAAAATTAACTTCTCTCCACAGGCTGCTGGTGCAAAATATTTGTGACATATTTTAGACATATCTTCCATCTCTCCATACCCCTGTGCCTGCAAGGTAGGAAAAGCTGCATGTAAACCCCTTAGACAGATAGCTGAAATTGGGCCCTGCCTCATTTGAGACCCCCCTCAACTCTACTGGAGGCTTTGACTTTCTTTTCCTTTTTTCTGTCAATAAAATCTATCATTTTCCTTACTCGTAATGGTCTGTGGATTCATTCATCAAATTTCCGAGACCAAGGCCCCAACAGAGAGATTCCAGTAACAGCATCACCAGTATTGACATCTGAACCAGATTCAAACCTTTTTTCTCCTTCTCTGAAAACATATTCCAAGCACAACTTGAAAAGTACTGAAAGAAATTATCAGCCTCCTCTGTTGTAGCTTTCAGGCAAGATATTATACATATATAATTTATGCCTTTTTTCTCAGGAGCATGATCAAAAACTGGGTTTTCCCTACAATAAAATTCTACCACCCCAAGACCATCTTATTAAATATTTGTGCCACAGGGATTGAGATATGGCTACATGTACATTATAAAAGAAGAAGTAATTGCTCTGATAATCATGACACTAAGAAACAACTGGGAGAAATGTAGCTTCAGGGACAATATTCAGTAGCTAATTGTTCAGCTCTCCAGTTCACACATTGCTTATAGACATTGAGTCTCGTTATTGGGTAAATCAAAGTGAATAAAGCTCAGCTGGAATTTTGATACCAGCAGTGTTTTTCTTTAGTGTTGCTTCCTGAAAGAAAAATTAAAAATGATGCAAAACCTACAAATGCCAAGGGAAAAGTAAAATATGAAAATGGAAACTACACATGACAAAAATCATTTGAGAGCACCTCCCACTTTCAATATTTTGGTTGTATTTTTCAATTGTTAATTATAACTGACCTTAAAATCCAAAGCCTCAGAAGAGAAATAGTATGAAACCTCATCTTCTTTTGAGAATCAATGATTTAAAAATAATAAAAATAATTTTTTCTTATTTCTTTCATTTTACATTGTTTTTCTAAAAATAGATTTTCTATGCAATTAATGATTATATGTTAGATTCAAGGTGAAGCATTTTCATTCTTTCTTATGAGATAGATGCTTAAGTTTCAGCCATAAATACCAAATTCTTATTACCAAACACCAAGATGTTTGAGTGCTGTAAAACTGATAGCAGTGTAGGGGTGAGGGGAAACTTCCCATTTCCCCCAAATATTCACTGAAAGAACCACTAAAAATTAAAGTAGATTAATAAGAGAATGCACACGGAGAGAATCACAGACTGGTTATTCAGTATCCCAGTGGGATCCAGATATTTTTATACATGCCTTTTAAAGGGAAGGAAGAATAATAAGAGTATAGGTGATTCTGTTTAGAAGCAATCAACAGTTCCTAGGGAGAATGAATGGATGAGAGAAACAGATTGACTTGTAAATTAACCGGAGCAACAGGTAGTATGTTTCAAACTATTTGGGCCAAGTCTGGCTGCATTTTTGTTCTCTTTCCTGTAATATTTGAGATAATAAGAAGTAGAAGAGAAATCTATTGTTCTTTTGATCTGTCAGTTCAGTTTACATAGATAGAGGGAAAGCTCCTTCCAGTGATATTTGATCTTGAAGGGCTTATAGTTCAAAATACTCTTTATACCAAGGAGTCATATTTTGGAGTGAAATTTCCTGAGATACTTCTGCAAAAACAAGGCCCAGACCATGTGGACAGCTAATATATGCTTCCAGGAACACTTAGAAGCCATGATGGTTGACCATGAACATGATACTTGAAAAACATAACCATTTTTCATGGAAAAAAACTAAATATAAAATTATTTAGTTTTTGTCTAACCTAAATCACAAAAACATAACATGATATTATTAAAGATAATTCAACCAAGAATGTATTATAATGAATTCACTGTTGATGACCTAGAAATGACAAAATTTTACTTTGTCAAGGTTTATATGTTTATAATCAGCAGAATCATTTAGGCCATTTAATTCAGGCTTGTTTCTAAATTATCCAGAAACTAGAGAAAGAATCAGAGAATAAGATCTGTATTATGTATGTCACCCATAAAATTTCAAATAGGAGAGCTTTGTGTCATTGTGAAAAAATATACAATTTAACTCCTTTCTTTTTTTCTCTCTAAAGAATCCAAACTGTATTGTCAAGGATCATAGGTGTCATTTGTTAAATAACGCAACTAATTTTTTTTGCTAGGTACAAAGGTGGACAAGATAATTAGCACACATTTCAGAGGGAAGAGTGACAAAGACCAAGCAAAATATATTTGAAAAGGAGCCAGTGTTGATTTCCAGCTCTGATATTGTACTATAGTTATGTAAGATGTTAGGAGAAGCTGGGTGAAAGATAGACCAGATCTCTCTGTACTGTTTTTTTGCTTTGCAACTTATGATAAATCTATATTTTTAAACAAAAGGTAAAATAAATAGACTTTTAAAAATTACAGAATGTAGTAAGAATGTTGTCAGGTATAAATGAGTTGCTGAGATGGAATAAGAGTTTAGAGGGAGTGTTTAGGATGACACTTAAGGTGAGACAGGATGGAGAAAAAGAAGCAAGCAAAGAATGGCTAAGTACAACGCCTCATGCCTGTAATTTCAGGAATTTTTTTTTTTAATTTCAGAATATTAGGAGGTATATATGTTTGGTTTACATATTTTGTTTTTGTATGGATTGGGTCAAAGTTATAAGTGGGCCCTTCATCCTGAAGTGTGCAATGTACCAAATAGGTATGAATTTACTCTCCCCTCCCCAGTTTGATTTTCATTACAATTTACTTCCATATGTACACTTAAGTGTTGATCAGTTCCAATTTTATATTGAATACATGTGTTTGTTTCTCCATTCTTATGAAGTTTCAGTTGGAAGAATGGTTTCCAGTTTCATTCAGGTTTTCACAAAAGATACCAATGGGCTTCATCACAGAAATGCAAGGATGGTTCAACCTATGCAAATCTATATATGTAATCTGCCACATAAATAAATACAAAAACAAAGATCATGTGTCCTTAAAATAGATGCAGAGAAAGCAATTGACAAAATTTAGTACCCTTTTATGAAAAGGCACCTAACATAATAGGCATAGATAGGACTTACCTCAAAGTTATAAAGGCCATATTATGACACATCCATAGCCAACATCCTATTGAATGGGGGGAAAATTGAAAGCTTTTCTGCTTAGAACTGGAACTAGACAATGTTGCTCATTGCCTCCATTTCTGTTCAACCTAGTGCCAAAAGTCCTAGCCAGAGCAATCAGCCAAGAAAAGGAAACCAGGTGTATCCGAAAGGTGAAAAAAGAGGTCAAATTATTGCTCTTTGTTGATGACATAATCCTACATCTAGAAAACTCCAAAGATTCAATTAAGGAATCTTTGGAATTGAAAAGTAAATTCAGAAAACTTTCATGCTACAAAATGAATATTCATAAATCAATAGCTTTCAGATATGCCAATGTTGAAAATGAGAATTAAATAAAAGATGTAATGCCTTTCTAAAGTGAAACATCTCTATAGGTAAAACTATGAAACACAGAGGATAGAAATTACAGAGGATGTAAACAGACAGAAAAATAATGTTCATGGATCAGCAAAATCAACACTGTTAGAATGGCTATACTACCCAAAGTGATTTATATATTCAACACAATCCCCATCAAAGTATAAAGATTGTTTTTTTGCAGATCTAGAAAAAATAGTTCTGTGCTTCATACGGAACAAGAAAAGACCCCCAGTAGCCAATACAATATTCCATAATAAGAACAAAATGGGAGGCATGACCTTATCAGATTTCAAACTATATTACAAGGATGTAGTAATGAAATATATCATGATACTTGCAAAAAAAGGGAGACATACATCTATAGATCAGAATAGAGAACCCAGAGATGAAATGATCCTCATATTCCCACCTGAGTTTTGATAAAGTTGATAAAAAACATACACTGGGGAAAAGAATCCCTAGATAGCACATGTAAAAGACTGAAACAGGATCTACACCTCTCACCACTCACAAAAATTAGTTCATGATGGATAAAAAACATAAACCTAAAACATGAAACTAATAATTCTAGAAGAAAATGTTGAAAAACTCTAATAGATATTGGCCTTGGGAAATATTTTATGAAGAAGACCTCAAAAGCAATCATGGCAACAACAAAAATAAACAATGGGCACCTGTTTAATTAAGAAGTTGCTGCATAGTCAGGGACATAATCAAGCAAGTAGCCCACTGACTGGGAGAGAATATTTGGATGCTATACACCTGATAAAAGGCTGATAATCAGAATATACTAGGAACTCAGAAATAAAAATATCAAACAATCCTATTAAAATTGGGAAAAGACATCAGAATAAACTTCTCACAGGAAGATAGTAATGGCCAGCAAACACTTGAAAACATGCTCAACATCTCTGATCATTAGGGAAATGCAAATCAATATCACAATGAGACACCACCTAACTCCAGTGAAAATGGCTTTTATTTAAATATCCCAAATGACACGTGTCAGTGTCATTGCATAGAGAAAAGAACATGTATACACCGTTGCTGAAACTGCAAACTTTTACAACTTATATACAACTTGTATGGCAATACCTCAGAGAACTTAAAGTAGACCTACATTTGATCTACCAATCCCACTGATGGGTATATACCCAAAAGGGAAAAAAAATGTCATTTTATTAAAAGGACACCTGCACTCAAATGTTAATAGCAGCACAATTCACAAGCACAAAGATGTGGAAACAACCCAAGTGCCCATCAATACATGGATGGATTAATAACACGCAGCATATACACACAGCAGAGTCCTACTCAGCCACAATTTAAGTGCATTTAATATTTCATATTTGTTCTAGAATATTCCATCAAAAATCATACTGTAAGGAGTTATTTAACAGCGAGTTGAGGAAGTAAAATTAGAAGTCTGAGGCAATGATGGCACCATCAAAATCAGAGAAGACTTCTAGGAAGTAAGGCTACTTCTTAAAAAAACAGAGAGGACAGTGCCTGTGGCTCAGTGAGTTGGGTGCCAGCCCCATATACTGAGGGTGGTGGGTTCAAACCCCACACAGGCCAAATTGCAACAACAAAAAAAATAGCCGGATGTTGTGGCAGGTGCCTGTAGTCCCAGCTACTCAGGAGGCAGAGGCAAGAGAGTCACCTAACCCCAAGAGCTGGAGGTTGCTGTGAGCTGTGACACCACAGCACTCTACAAGGGTGACAAAGTTAAACTCTGTCTCTTAAAATAAAAACAAAAACATAAAAGGAAAATAAAAAAAAAGAAAAGAAAAGAGAAACTGCATCAAGACCTCAAGATATTGTTTAGAAAAATGCTGGAGTTTTGCTTAGAAAGAAAGTCTTAGAGGATTAAGTAAATCCTTTAACAATTGCTTGACGTCATATATACGAGAAAACCTAATTTAATAAAAATGAAAGCAAAGTAATTTTTTCTCACTTACTCGATAAGCTAACAAAATAAGATAGTAATTGAGCATTCCTATTTTTGCAATTGAGACAATTATGGTTAGGGGAGATCAAAGGATTACTTTTTAAAATTTTTTATTATAATAATCTGAATATAAATGAGTACATATATGAATTATAAATTTATTTTGATGTTCATTAGTATGTCTTTTATGCTGGAGGTGTTCCTCAAAATGTCAAGTTTTCCTTGATTTTTAATTCATTCTTTAAAAATTAAGGTACTAAGGAAATTATTGGAAGCTTTCTGTGCAGAGATTAACACTGAGAAGTTTGAGGAAGTGTTGGTTTTTTTGGGTAAATAACTTATTATTTCATTGGATAATCTGTAAATGTGATTGTACTATATCTCATAATTGTAAATTAATATAAATTAATCTACTTTTCTCCTGAGGGCAAGGATGTCCATAATTTGGAAGCTAACATGGAGAAGGGGATGAAGGTTTGTTAGGCTTTTTAGATGATCCCTTTGGTGATTATATGGTTGTTCTCATCATATTTTATTGTTGGTATATCCCTGAGCATGTAGCATCTCTTGTTCAGTTATTACAGAACAAATGTTCAGTTTCTCTTACACTTTGAATGATATTGACATGTCTTACTGCACCTTATTCAGCATTTAATCCAGTAATCTAGTGTCTTTTCTCTCATCAAAGTATCGATGGCCTCTGATTATTTGAATAGCGTGAATGAACTGGTTTCTTATTTTGTCCTAAGGCAAGAACTTATATTTTTTCTTAGTCTTTCAATTCAGTTTTTATTTATCCATCTATTTTCCATCTTCTAATAGTACTGGATTTTGTATTCTCCTCTCATTGTATTTATCCTTAATTTATCAAATTTCAAGTTAGTGGGCTTTAAGAGATGATAGAGGTAAAGACAAGTATTCTACTTTCCAACCTAACCAGAAATCACCAAGTTATCTTTTATTTCTTAGCCTTTGACTCTCCCCAATAGTCATATTCTTCAGTAACTTTTTCAAATTCCCTAAACTAGAATCATCTCTTACTTTTTGCTTATCTTAAACTTCTCTCACCTTCAACCAAAGGGTTTTTGCCTTTGGATGGTCTTTCTTCTCATATATCAATATTCTGTCCACACTTCAAAGCTAAACCAAATCTCACACTTTGTAAAGTCACTCATCTGCCATTTTGGATTAGTTTCTGTTTTTTCTGTGTTAACCTCCAATTTTGCCTGTTATAAAATTGATACTATTATGCCCTAATTTAGGTTTTATTTTCCCTTTAAGATGTTGTTCTCGAAAAATGAAGCCTTCCTCACCTCAATCAGCTATGTATAGTCTATATAACATAATGTCTATAAAATAGTTACTTTGATGAATATTGGTTTAATTAAAACAAATTGAATTTTCAGTATTTTTTCTGCTTCTTAATTCTTTACTTCCTTCTAGGGGTCCAAAGCTCAAACACTCTTATCCAATATTAAAACTCAAAACTACAACTCCATTTCTTCTTTTAATAAACTGAAATAACAAGTATTTATTGAGATTTACTATTAAATGAAATTAAACTAACATTTTGTGAATGCCTCCCTTGTGCTTAGAGCTCTTTTTTGAGTTGAGAAAGCCACACAATTAGTGTTAGGTTTTAGAATTGACTCTCTTTAATTGACAGTATAGTGGGGAAACAAGACACAAACTTATGAAACAATTTATAATTCAAGGCAATAAAATAAAGAGTTAGATTATGAACTCTGGGAGGGCCCAGATAAATGTAGAAAATAATATAGGTATAATCCTTCTTGAAAATTGGTAGGAACTAAAGGAAATGGAAGAAAAGGAGGGAAAATTCACAGTGAAAGGTCAGAATATTTAAAATCCTGGAGGAACTCTAAGATATCTTAGGGAGATGGCTCTGACTATAATGACAGGTCAGTTTGGGAGAGTTATGGAGAAATAGGAATCAGCTAAGCATATTTACACTATTAATAATTTGAAAACAGAGGCATTCATAAAAAATGAAATAGGGAACTACCAATGTAACCTGATGATGAAATTGATACTTTAGAAAATTTATGTCAAGTCTCTGAGAGAATGTCTATGACAGGGAGATAGTAACAGAACACCAGAATCAGTCCAGGAGCTTAGACCATAGAATCAGAATCCTGGAAAGACAATATTGGTGGGATAATCAGGAGGAAGAATGAATGATAGGCCTATTAGACAATATTCAGTCTACCTCTGGCTGTTTTCCATTGCTCATTTCAACTACTGTTTTCTGTTAGCAGCCATATTCTCTAGTTGTTTGCTGAAAGTTCTGATGAAGGATTCAAGGTCAGCTTATAGTTGTCCTGAAGGAATGTAACTCTCATGTGATAAAGGCATAAGCTGGGCACTAATTCTAGATGAAAGAAAAGATGCCCTCTCAGATGTGAACACAATTCCAATGATAGACAAAAAGAGAAGATGGAATAATCTCTTGTGCTAACCTCTTTTTTTTTTTTTAATTTGGAATCTTGTTCCCCTTTCTTTTATCTAATATATTTGATTTCCAAATTAAGTAGTATTATCTTTATGTAAAATTTCATCATATTTAGGATACCAGGAATTCAAAAACACTGATTCTAATCTTCAGATGTCTTATTAATGAGAACATTTTTTTTTATTGTTTAGGATTCATTAAGGGTACAAAGAATTAAGTTACACTAATTTCATTTGTTAAAGTCCCTTTTATAATTGTGTCCCACTCCCAAGAGGTGTGCCATGCACTATGACTTCCATTCTCCTCCCTCCTCCCCACTCCCTGATTCCCCTACCCATCCCTTACATTAGCTCATCTACTGCCTTCAGATTAGAATTCAGTACATGGGATACCTGCTTTTCCATTCTTGTGGTGATTTCTTTACAAGAAGAATGTGTTCCATCTCCATCTAGGTTAATACAAAAGATGTAAAGTCTCCATATTTTTAATGGCTGAATAGTATTCCATGGTATACATATACCACAGCTTGTTAATACATTCCTGGGTTGGCGGGCATTTAGGTTGTTTCCTTAGTTTGGTGATTGTAAATTGAGTTGCAATAGTCTAGTGTGCAAATGTTCTTATGATAAAAGGATTTTTTTATTCAAGGTAGCTGCCTAGTAATGGGATTACAAGATCAAATAGGAGGTCTAATTTGAGTTCTTTGAGGATTCAGAATAATTTTTTTTTCCTTAACAGATAATGTCTTATGAACAGGTGATTATACAGTCCACCTAAAGCATCTCGGTAGGTTCTACATAGAGTCTCTCGTGTGATTGTTGCTACTTACAATTCTAACAGATCAGATGTTCTTCTTGTCTTAAGACTTTACCTTTCGTTTCAATGAAAAAGGTCTGGAGGGTTTGATACAATTCAATCTGATTTTTACTCTAACTCTCTAAAGGCAGCTCTTTATGAGGTACAGCTTTTGATAGAATGGTGATGAAAGAAAACAAAATGCCTGGGGGTTTGGGAATTGGCAAAGGCATTAAGAAGAAAGACACTCATTGCATAAGGTGGAATGACAGAAATATTTCTGCCAAAGACCAACTTTCTCAAATTAAAATTCCATACTAGTCCAGACAGGACTGAATTACAAACCCAGATATTTTCCCAGAACAATGGTAGTATTCTTATACACTCATCTTAAAACTGAAGGTGCACAATTTATGCTCCATTTGTTTCCTTTCCTGTCACCCAGACCTCAATTCAATAATTGTCATGTAATCCTTCCATGGGCTACTAGGCTAAATACCTACTGATGACATTCTCCCTCTCAGAGATTAGTGGTGTAGGATGACGCATTATGTTAAGAATGAGATATTGTGCCAATAGCAAAGTTCAAGCAGGTCTTTACATCTAAATCTATTTCACAGAATACTTTTGATGTTTGAAATATAATGTATAATGAGATGACTGTTTAAATGATTACCACCACCACTCTCTACCTTTATCTCAATTCCCTTTGTCTCCATTGGTAAAAGAGTCAGACTATGGAAATAAGGATTATTGGGTTGGAGGTCATAACCAAGTGAACCTCTATTACATCTTTGGTTTGGAATTACATTTCTTTAAATATTGCTTTAGGGAAAAATCAATGAGTATAAATAAAAAATGCTCAAGTATAAGAAAAATAGACTTTGAAAAAAAGTGTTTAAAATATACTACTCATAAAGAAAAACATCCAAAAGGCATATATTTCTGCTTCTAGGACTGAAAAACACGAGCTATAAACTGTAATTGCTTCATATTAACAATTTCCATCTTCTCACATTCGTAAATGCTTTTGCTAATGTAAAACTTAAGATCTTAATATGATTAGACATTTGTTTGGATGAACCAGAAAATGTTATATAAGAAAATAATAGCACGAGAGTGCAAGAAATGTACTACTTTAGAAAAGGCAGCAAGAGTTATATATTCCAACAGTGCTGGATCTCAGGATCTTTAATTTGTGTATGAATAATTAATATGCATACCCCAATAATGCCAGCTTCCCTGCACTACATTTAAGCATGAATTATGCAGAAACACTTCAAAAAATGCTTTTAATAGTCAAGGGAATTAGTACCCTCTAAGGTATGTAAAAAATAAAAATCATTTGTTTGAAAAATGAAATAAAAACAGAGGATCTTATTAAAAACATTAAAGATAGGAAAGTTTCTTGATCAACTATCTTGTTTTTTTTGAGACATAGCCTCAAGCTGTCACCCTGGATAGAGTGCCGTGGCATCACAGCTCACAGCAACTTCCAATTCCTGGGCCCAAGTGAGTCTCTTGCCTCCGCCTCCCAAGTAGCTGGGACTACAGCTGCCTGCCACAACGCCCAGCCATTTTTGGTTGCAGCTGTCATTGTTGTTTGGAGGGCCTGGGCTGGATTCGAACCCACCAGCTCAGGTGTACATGCCTGGTGCCTTAGCCCATTGAGCCACAAGCGCCGAGCCTTGTTTTTTTTTTTTAATATGTGCTTTATCTTTTAAGAATTATATTAGACTTCAGAAATATGAAAGTGCATATAAGTCCCTGAAAAAACATCATGGTGAAATTATGCAAGTTATCAAAACTGCAAAACAAGTAGTAAGCAGTAAAGGGCAAACCCTGTGAGGTAGTCAGCTCCATAGAGGAGACATATGAGAGAAGAAGGACTTGAGTAAATACATCAAGGGAGAAGGACATTCCTTTTTTTTAGTTGTATGTCAAAATATAGAGAAAGAATGGCTTAATATGCGTTTGGAAGATTTGTTGGTTAAGAGGACTTATGCAGGCAACACTTATGGTTACAAAAATGTCAACAACATATCACAATTGCTAAGACTACTTCCATGGCTAGGCCAATACGTGATAATGGTTTTCGCCTTCTGTTGGCAAGAGTTACTTCTGGTAATCAAGTTGTCCTAGAACTAGAAAAAGAGACCCAGGATTGCTAACTGAGGTTGAAAGATATCATTTCACTAGAAGAGTTTCTGTGACCAATATCAATCGCCCTTATGAATTGCCCATTTCTCTGACAATTTGAAAAGATGCCTTTTTGAAATTATTTCAGTTGTGTTCTTTTGTATTTTTATATTCCAGTGGGTGGAGTTTGAGGAAACACAGCCATGATGATCTTCAAGAATATACAGGGACATAGTCAATCACACAACAATATACACTCTTGAGGGACTAAAAAAAGAACTAGTCATATCAAACTGAAAGGAATTTAGAATAATTCAGGCAGAATACCTTACTGGATAATTTGGGGGACTCTATAGTCAGGCTACATGGATTAAATTTTGAAACCACAATGTACTAAGTGTATAACTTTAAGCAAGTTGTGAAAACTTTATTTACCTAAGTTTTCTCATCTATGCAATGGGAGTAAAATATTAACTGTCTTCATAAAGCTATTGTAAAGATTAAATAAGTAGATTACTATTAGTACATAATAACTGCTCTACAAATGTTAGCTAATGTTATTACTTTATAAAGATTTAGAGCTTGAGGTCTAAAGACAAACTACTATCTTGATTTCACTTACTGACCGTAATAAATGTCTAACTCTCAGTTGCTATTAGGGTAGTACCTACTCTAAAAGTTGCTGTGTAGAATTTTTAACAAAATGCTCAGTTGTCAATGTGCTGGCAGTTGAAAACACCACTACTGTTATTCATATGGTATTTTATAAGATTTTCAATAACTATCATAAAATCCCATGCTTTAACCCAGGGACATAACAGTTATGAGATGTTACTCAAAGAAATACACAGTATCTTAAACATCATCATCTAATTCCTGCAATGACTTACCAGCCATGCAGACTTTCAAATGCTTCAGAAGGCTTAGAAAAGGGACAAACTATTTTATTATGTTAATATTTGGTAGTAAATGTACTCATCTTTAGCATATAGAACTAAATGTTTGCCTCTTAAAAAGAAGTCCATTCTCAAAATTTGTCTGGCATACCATGCAATTTGGAAAACAGATATTTGTATTAAAAAGCATATGTGAATATAAAAGATAGAAAAAAACAGTTATTCTACTTATAGTAACTATGTTTGTTTTGATGAGAACAAGTATCTAAATATGTTACCTAGACAGACAAACAGAATGATGAGGTATTCTTCCTTTTTCATTCTGTTGGGGATTGAGCTTAGTTGATCCATAAGAATTATGCCTGGATAAAACTTGCCAGAAACAGATCGATTTCAACATATAGGTAAAAAAGTCAAATCGTGAATCTGTCCTTCCAAGTTTTATCTAGTGAATTCATGGTAATGGATGAGGTGTCAGAAAATGATTCATATAAATAAGATCAACTCCCTATATTCTCAGAATGCAAAAAGTTGCATTAAAGTCAAGAACTGTTTTGATACAAAAATGATGGGTAAAGTTGTGGTATAAGATTTCTAGTGGTCATATAACCTACACTGCCCTTCTGGATATCTTTACTTTTTTCCTAGATCGTACAAGACACATTACAATTATCCTAAAATAACAATCGCTGAGGTGTTCATTGTCTAATCATCAGTTAATTAATGGAAAGTAGGGAATGGCCTATGAATCACTTTGTTTAATCCAAAATTGATCGATATTTATGGATACACAGACTAAGATCATCTTTGCACTCACCGTTAATGTTGCTTTCCTTCTGCTTTATCACAGTCATAATGTGAGTTCAGCAGCTCTCTTTGGTTGTGTTTTCTGAAGATTTTCTAATGCAAGTTTGGCTAAGCTAGCTAAACATGCCTTTTACAGTTACATATGCTTGTGAAGTATTTAATCCATATGTCTTGTTAGAACATAATCTGGTTTATAAATTATTTTTTCTTTTTAACTAATCCCAAGACCTTGTGTATACTCAATTCCCTCAATATAGTATCTATCTCAGAAGCTGAACAACTCATGAAAAAAAAAAAGAAAAAAAGATGAAAATCAAAAGTGGAACAACTTATAAAAAAGAAAATGTATATATTATATGCATATATATATGTATACACACATACACATATACACAGTAGAACCTCTGTAAGTGGACCAACCAAGGGACTCTGACAAACTGGTCAACATACGAGGTAGCCAACTTAAGGATCCAGGCCTACTGTACTGAAACATACATGTGGTGCATGTCTGGCCTATGAAAATTAGGTCAACTGAAGGAGGTAGTCCATGTTGGGATGTGGTCAACTATGGAGGTTCTATTGTATATATAGTATCTATCAATATCACATAACTATTATTCCTATGGCAATACAATTAATATCTAATGGCAGAAGAGGAAAAACATTTTTATCATCCTGAACTCTTATGATGGTTTTTTTGTTTGTTCTCTTCCTAATTTCCACCTTCTTCTTTTTTTTTTAATTTTATTTTATTAAATCATAGCTGTGTACATTAGTGCAATCAAGGGGTACAATGTGCTGGTTTCATACATAATCTGAAATGTTTTCATCAAACTGTTTAGCATACCCTTCATGGCATTTTCTTAGTTATTGTATGAAGACACTTAGAAGGGTACAGGCAAAACTTACTAAATCCACCTTCTTCTTTACTACTGACAACTAAGGGGTTAAAACAAACAAACTGAAAAGGACTTCCTTCCTCTCTTTGATTCTTGCTGATTAAAATGAAAGAAAAAAAAAAAAAACCCTTTAAGAAGTAGTGAATGTGGTAGCTTATGCCAGTAATCCTAGCACTCTGGGAGGCTGAGGCGGGTGGATCACTTGAGCTCAGGAGTTCAAGATCAGCTGAACGAGAGAGAGAGCCTATCTCTAAAAATTAATAGCTGGGTGTTGTAGCGGGTGACTGTAGTCCCAGCTACTTGGGAGGCTGATGCAAGAGGACCACTTGAGTACAAGAGTTTGAGGTTGCTGTCAGCTATGACTCCATAGCCCTCTCCATGCCCTCTACCAAGGACAACAAAGTGTGACACTGTCTCAAAGAAAAAAAAATGATCGTAGATGATAGACATTGAACATCTTGAGGGATCTATCTTATGTTCTATTTTTCTTCAGGTAACTTAGGAGGTAAAGTCCTACTAAAATCACCTAGACAAGGCAGGTCAAAACCAGATTTTTCAAGGTTAAGCCTCATGTAATCAGTTTATTCACTTGGTCAATTTCCTACCTCTTTGGCTAGTTCCCCCTTGTATTCAAAATTATTGATACTCAAAGGCCTTGTTTTGGTATTCTATTTCCACCTTACCTCCTTTTCCTCATTTTAATCTAACTTCAGAGTATACTTTAAAAATACATTCTACAGTTTCTGTCATAAGAAATTACAATTTGTGCATTATACTTAAGCTAAAGTTATAAAGAAGATTCTTCTCTAGAGAGACAGGCAACTATTTCAAGAACCTGGATGCCTAAGGACAATTTCAACTATGTATTTCTCCCAGTTTTTTCATTCATATGTTGAATTATTTATTGAAAATTAGACTCTACACAAAAAATATTCCGAATATCAAAGTATTGATTTAAAAGAAAACGCATTATGTTATAATGTTGTAAAAAGCAAGAGTATGCTACTTTCTAACCCCCTCACACACACATACACAGACAATACTGTTCTACACTTAAATAAGCAATATTTGATTACAGAAAACTTGAGTATTTACTACCTCAGCTACCTACTATCATCCAGAGATAAAATAAAGCTCAGCATGAAGTTAGGACATTTGCAAAAGGAGAACCACGCTGAGAAAAATCTAATGGGCTCTCATACCACATCTTTGCTAGCCTATTACTTTCAGAAGACCTGGGGAGCTAGTAGCACCAGCTGGCGAGGGGATTGTTTTTTTTTTTGAGACAGAGTCTTACTCTGTCACTAGAATGCCATGGTCTCATGAGGCCTAGCTCACAGAGCAACCTCGAATTTCTGAATTCAAATGATCCTCCTGCCTCAGCTTCCTGAGTAGCTGGGACTACAGGTGCAGGGCACCACACTTGGTTACTTTTCTATTTTTTTTTTTTTTTTTTTACATAGAGAAGGGGTCTTGCTCCTGCTAAGGCTGCTCTGGAACTCCTGAGCTCAAGTGATCCTCCCACCTCTGCCTCCTAGAGTGGTAAAATTACAGGCATGAGCCACTGCACCTGGCCAAAGGGCCTTTCATTTCTACTTTGAGGACAACATTATTCACTTAGGACAATTACACAAAATGGTCTACTGCTAATGAATCCTGGGGATCAATTTAATAAGCCCAGAAGATTGAAGAGAAAGATTATCAGAGCATATTCAGATTTAATTTGAACAATCTTTTCCCCAGGAGCTTGGATACCTATATAAAAGGTTTCATTGTCTTTACAGATAAACAGAGGCAAATATTTAAACTTCTTAGAACCATTTCTTCAGTTGAAATCAGAGAAATAGCATCTAGCTTGATATTGGATTTCAAAAGACAATCTGTGTTAAATACATGTCCAAAGGCAGTGTTATCTTTCATTACGGATACAACAGTACAGACTTTAAGATTTTGTAATCATTCGCAATGGAAACATTGTGAGATGTATTAAATATGTCATTGCCTGAAACCAAAGATTGCGAATGAAATAGAACTTTCTTTTTGACTGGAGATCACTGGTATTGTATGTTATGATAGAGTGTTGTGCATAACTTCTGAGTTCACAGCTTTGTGTAGAAGTTTGAACTTGCCAGAAATTTAATTTCCAAGTTGAGTAAACCTAAATTTCCTCCTCAATGCCTATATTACATTTAGAAGTTGATTAGAGAAAGTGGTTTCTATTCAAAAGCCTAAATAGCAGAATATATTTTATCCTGGTAACTCTAGTACAAGGTAAAAAAGCGACCTACACTGGGAATAGAGAAACAATCATGTAGAAATAATTACAGTTCATATAAGAATTCTCAAATCCTGAGTTTTAATAAAACTGTGCATCAACCTGGGAAATAAGAGACAGCCAGAAGCAAGTGATATGGTTCAACATTTAAGGTTAACTGAGAAAAAATAGAGGTCATAGCAAAAGCATCTAAGTTAACGTAGATGATTTCAACCCTCTAGAAAGCCTTTCCGATGAGAAATTAATAACTAGAGGTACGACATATCACGGGAAGGATAAAGCCCTCCAAGATATGTATTTTGAGGTAAATCTTGGAAAATTTATTAGTTTGATGGGGGGAATTTAAAATAGGTGGCCCAGACAACATCAGAATTCATGAGATAGCACACTCAATAAATTTGGTAGTCAAGTTTTATATACAAATACCAGGCAGGGGGGTTCTCTTATTGCCTAATGCAAAGATGATAGTCATGAGGAAAAGGGAGAATGGAGTTCACCTTTCAGTGAGAGACAAGAAATAAAAACATCACGGAGAGTTTTGTGCTTTCCAGCTGTTAAGGAAGAGGGCAGCTGGATTCAGGACAAGGTTAAACTGGAGAACTATTCTCCATAAATGACTGCCATAGGTCAATACTGTCTGATTTACCTATCAAGAAGAATGTGTTCAATTACTTTTGGAAGCTGGTGGCAAAATAACTGCTACAATTATCAATAATAGGATGTGCCAGACTGATCTAGAGCTTTGTATTAAAAAAAAAAAACTTGTACTGCTTTGTATTAAAAAAAAAAAACTTCTACTAAAGCTGCTTTAGATTAAAAACAACTTGAAGAAATCATTATAAATAATCACAATTAGCATATATGTTTACACTGGGTGCTTTGTGGTGATGTAGAAAGTGGCAGCAAGCAAGCACTTGAGTGAATTTCAAATGAGGGAAAAAAGAAAATCTTGAATACTTTGAATGTTTAGACTATAATTTATAATAATTAGAGAGAACACAAGCTCTTAATGCTTAAAGTATGAGCATGTTCATCTTTTTTAATCTGTAAAGTGGTTTTCCAACCAAGTAAGTAATCTAGTTTTTCTTTGGTAAACTCTTTTACATTATTAAGGGAAGATTCTCAATCAACTAACAAGTATTTCTTAAACATTGTTTTTGTGCCTAATGCCAAAATACATGATGGGAAAGGTAAAGGACAGCTATGAAATAAACACCTCTGCCTTTGAGTAGTTGATAATATAGTTTGGGAGTCAATAATGCGCTATAAAATTATCAAAGTGTACTAAATGATAACAAACAAATTCTGGTGTGTAAAAAGATTATAAAACTAGAAGAAACTGCAAACAAGGAGTGCTCAGAGGAGATAAGGGTAGACAGCAAAGGAGAGACCAACTTCCATTGTAGAAGCAGACTTGGACTTGAGTATTGCCAACAGAAGTAGTCTAGAAGTTGGCTGCAAACATTGTATGGAGAGAGATGACATGTTGAAGAGCCCACAGGCAAAACAGGAAGAGAAGTTGGCTAGAAATACTGTGTGGAGGAGAGGTGACATGTTAAAGAACCCACAGGCAAAACAGAAGTTTATAATAATGGAATACATTGAAAAATAGTTCTCATTCTGCTACTGAAATCATTAAGTGAAAGATGCACTGTTAATATTAAAAAATTAACCCATCAGTAAAATGTACTTAAATCCAATTATGTGTCCAAAGAATTCTCCAAAATCTCCCACTTCATCTTCATGCTTGCACAAACTCTCTTTAACCAGGAAAAAGTGGCCCTTTCCAATGCTGGGGTGTCACAGTGAAGGCTGCTTCTACAAATTTTCCCTTTGTGGTTTATAGAGAGGATTTCTGGACCATTCCCTTTTCCAGGTTTGTCGGGTGAGTCTATTTATGAAGGGTGAACTGACCGATTCTTGGCTATTTTTCCCTCTCTCTATCTCATTGTCTGTTCAGTTTAATCCCCTCTAAACTTCTTTCTTTCTTACCTTTTGAAAATTACTACCTTTATCTGAGCCTTCTTAGATTGCATTCAATACACATTTCAACAGTTCTGGCCATTGTCTTTTCCTCACAGGGACCAGCTCTGTTTTTCCACACTACTGTGAGGAGGAGGCGGCACTGGAAGTTCACCATTTCAGTCTTCAGGTTTTATATTTTGCTCCTCTTTACTTACTACTCCAATGAGAGATAGAAAGAGGAGGAAAATGGGAAGGAAAGAAGGAAAAAGAAATGTAGGGAGAAAGATTTCAATTGTTCAATGGAGAGTCTAGGAAGATCACACTGTTTAGGAAGCTATATGGCATGATGGCCATCTCTGCTATAACACAACTCCCCATTTACAATTTTAACACTTGGAATCAGGTATATAATAATACTCATTTTTGGAGATATTTAAACAAAATAATACTTTCAAAATAAGAATTCTGTTTATATACTTCTAAATTATTTGCACAGTTGATTATAGGCAGATCATAAGAAATTCTAAAGTAAAAAAATAGTTAAGAAAGCAACTACAAAAAAAGAAAATTTATAGACTATATTTCGGTAGCACAATATTTTGCAAAATATTTTCACATGTTAGATGGAGGAAAGTTTCAAGAGTTTCTGAGACATCTTTATTCAAAAGACTGATCATCTTTCAGCTTGAGAGCTCTACCATAATGGTATGAACTTGACTTAGGAAAAGACAAAAGAAACAGTTCTTTCTCACTGTTTCTCTATCAGACTTTGTCAAAGAACTCTACAAATGTCTATAAATTTAGGTGCCTATAAATTTTAATGTCTATCAAATTTCTCAAATTGATGAGTTTTTAATTTTGCAAATGTTTACTGAGCATTTACACTGCTTCATAATTATGATTTTGGTACCCTAAAGTATTACATATGACATCAAATTGGATCTGGCCAAGTCAGAGTAAATTCTTGGCATAGGAGGTCAAAAAGCTAGGTCAATTCCCTGTAAAGTTTATTCCTAGTTCTGTCACAGAGCAGCAGGTAGTTTCAAACACACTACCTAACATCTTGAAATCTATTTCCATAGTTATAGGTGGCTCTTGGTGACACTAGGAAAAATATATTCTATAATAATGAATTTAATATTTCCATTCAAGTACATCAAATCTAAATTTCCACCATATTTTGGAAATGAGTTCAGCTCTGAATGCATAAAGTTACCCATGAAATTCATCTATTGAAAAAACTAACATAAAACATCCCATTATTTTTATCCTCATAAGCACAAAAGAAAAGAATATTTCTATTAAAATGGCAATACCTATTACATTATGCCTGCAATTTGTTCAAAATGCTTGTAAGAATTCTTGTGAGGTTATGGAAGTAAAGGAGAGCTTTTAAAAAAGGTTTAGAAAAGATATGTTTAATATTAAGTTCTGAGCACTATAAATCTCAATTATTCACTGAAATGAATTAAAAAATCTGGAAACGACAAGCAATATACAAGTAAAATATTAAAACATAGAGATAAAATATAGAAGAAAAAGAAAATCTAAATCACAGAAGAATGATATTAATTTCATAATAGAAGCAAATTTGGGGCAAAAGAAAGAGATATTAATTCAAGATGAGCAGCTAAGTGAATTTACAACCTGCCAGATATGGTTTGACCTTGAAGTATGGACAGAATATTAATATGTAAGAGAAAAAGAGCATTCCAAAGGAGAAACCACCTTTTGTTTGAGAGTAGGAGAATAACAATGAGCAAAAATTACTTGGTAGGATGTGTAAATAATGTCCATTTTCTTTAAGAAGTAGCTCCAATGTACACAAATGCCTCTATAGTTAACAACAAAGAAGAATCACAAGGTTTAGAAACAGTCGTGTGGCTCTGGGTGATCTTAGTAGAAATGAAGAAGAGTTGGGACCCATCCTGCTTCACATTCTCACTTTAGCACAGGAGGACACAGAGACCTCCTGATGTGCTGTCAGAGTAAACAAGGGAGGATGAAATTGCTCCGTGATCCAGGAGAACTACAGCAGGGAAAGACACAGAACTTCCTGTGCTTTTGTTTTCTCCTCTCACTTAATTTAACGCTGTTGCTTACTAGGAAACCATTTAGTGATCTCAGACTAAATGGAATATTCAAGCTCCTAGCGTCGGTGAAGTTCATGAATTCAGTTAAGTGAATTCATCCTTTTAAGGGCCTTGCTAAGGCTAGCAAGTTTACTGCTTTGGGACTTACCCAAAGGACAGGGTTGGGGAAGTGAAATGGATTGACTTAGCTTTTAGTTCCTGGACCTTAACAAATTCCATATCCATAAGGAGTTCTCTTTCTCTCTCTGAGGACTAGGCTCTATTTCTTTGCATTCACAGGTTTGAAGCAACACATTAGTAGTATTGTGATGATTTTCTTCACTGGGTTTAATGCACTATTAGTTTTATTTCAGATGCTTTTAACTAAATGCATCTGTAAATTATTGTTTCAAATGATAACCAATTGTTTTGACTACTATACGTTTTTCAATAGAGTGGCTAAATTTGGGGTTTGTAAGACTAACCAGAATTGGACTTTGAAAGTATATATAATGTTTAAGGCTACCACTGAAGTGCTCTCATGCTAAGTGGCTTATTATTTCCACTACTGTAGACATGGGGATCAGATCACCTCTTGGTTTATACCCTCATTATAATGGTATCATCGAGCACCAACATGGCTAATGTCCTGGGCTCCTCTCTCTCTGGTCACTGCAGGAGCTTCTGTAAAAAATTCCATTTCTGTTAAAAAATATGCTGCTTGTTAACGTATTCATTTATAGTGTAAATACCTTTCAAGAAGATAGATAAATATCAACTCTAAGGAAAAGACATCTCATTCCATGCTTATGGCACTTCTAAGGTCAGCCGTACTACATGACCAACACAGCAGTTCCTCTGTTAATGAAGGGGATGTCTTCTACGAATACATTCAGAGAGATAGTTTGAGCTAGAAGTGACAGATACAAGTTCAGGGATGGTATCTAGAATCATTACTCCTGATTCCCCTGCTTTCCATCTAGCTGAGACAACACAACCCCTGACTTCTTCAGGCCCAGGAAGACCTTGCTCTTGCCTCACTCATGATAATCAAGGTCCGGTGTCCTGTGGAGCCCAGTCCTTTCTCTAGCTGGGTCAGTGTCTTGGCAAATCTAGGCTGGTCTATGTTTAGGACAGAGAAGAGTCTGTGCTTTTCTGTTGTTGTTCAGGGTGAGGAGCAAAAAGGTACCCTTAAATCTTATGCCTGCCACTTATGAAGAAATAATGCTAATGTAACAATGGCAGTGGTGGCAATAGAAATGGCAGTTATTATGAGTAGGAGAGTTATTATGGACTGAATGCGTCTTCTTCAAATTCACATTTTGAAGAAAGGGTCTTTGAGAGATAATTAGGGTTAAATTAGGTCATGAAGGCAAGGTCCTCATCATGGGATTAGTGTCCTTATAAGAGGAGGAAGATTCAATCTCTCTCTCTCTCTCTTTCCCTCTCACCCTCTCTCTCACTCATGCAGTGAGGGAAGGTCATGTGAGCATATTAGAGAAAAGGCAGGAAGAGAGCCCTCACCAGGAACTGAATGAGCCAGCACTTTGATCTTGGACTCACCAGCCTCCTGAACTTTGAGAAAGAGCAACCAAATTTCTATTGTTCAAGCAAGCCATTCTATGGTGATTGTTTATAGCAGCCTAAAGAGACAAAGGCAAGGGACAGCAGAGGGGGAATCTGGCTTTCCTCTTCCAGTGGAGGAATATCAGCTGATATTTGTGGCCTGTCTCCCCAGCTGTCCCTCACTTCTCCACAAGAGAAGAGAATAGTCTTAAACTGTTAGAAAGTTTGGAAGAAGGAGCTGAGCAGATATGACTGGGAACCATCTGGGCTCTCTCCTACAGAGCCTTCCTGTTCACAGAAGAATCGGATTCTGGTTGCCTTTCTACTATGTGGTAGGCGACTGCCCATGGAGGAGATCTTTATCGTCCACGGCCCCAGGTGGGGAATCAAATCAATTCAGGAACAAAATATTACCACATTTACTTAGCCGCAACTCTAAAGCCACATCTCCCATCAGTTTATTAGCAATATTTAGATTTTCAACTGACCTTTATGCTTACCGAATTGATTCTAAACTTAGGAGAGAAATAGGCAGTATTATATATGAACTTCTAAAGATTTACCCGTGGTAGACTCTAAATCTCACATTTGTGGGTCACTTATTATATTCTGGATACCATAAGGGGGACTCAGTATTGTAGCACAGGGATTAGTTGTCAAGAATCTGAAAACAGAATGCCTCGGTTCAAATCGTATATATACCATGTCTTCTATAATTTGAGATAAATTACTTAACCTCTCTGTCACCCACTTGAGTTATTTGAGAAACAGAAATTACATCAGCTCCTATCTCAGAGACTATTGTGAAAATTCATGCTTAGAAAAATGCCCAGTACATACTACATGCTTGATAAGGATTATCTAGCATTCCTTACTTCAGTCAGTCAAGTACTTAATTTACCTTAATTTTATAAATGAGGGAACTGAGAGTCAGAAAAGTTAAATTTTTCAGGAAGTTCTCACAGTTAGCAGATTACAGAGTTGGTTTTTGAACTTAGGTCTAGCGAATTGTACTTTATTCCCAGAAGGGATCTTTACCAAGACAGAACTCTAGTGAATTAGAAGAAACAGGGGAGGGGAAGCTAAGTTTCCTTCACCTATCTGATTTGTCCATAAAAAGAATGAATAGCCACTGTTACACAATCTTCCACATACACTTTTTAATCAATATTGTTCTTTTTTTACCATGTCTATATAATCAAATATTCATAACCATGTTTCAAATGTTGCTCAAGGCTATCACTAAAGTTGTATCTCAGCTATTACTCAGATTTTGGAAGAAGTTTCCATTCTTAAAATGAAGACCCTTGCCCTCCCCCTCAAGTCAATATGAGAGTAATCATAAAAGTTCTCTTTCTGAAAACAGTTGGAAAGTTTTGAGTATAGCATTGCCACTTTTAATTTAAAAATCTGGTAGGTAATTTAAAATAAGTCTTGATGAACTCATTTATTGAATTCCTTTTGTAGACTCAAAGCCCCAATTGAGTCATATTCCATCGCCAGTTTTCTATCTGACTTTACTTCTTCATAGAGCATTGTTTCTAGTTGAGTTACACGCTTTAAGGGCAAAAACAGCCCACAATGAAGGGAAACGTCATAGAAATATGGGAAATAGTCTTATCACACAGGCAAGCCTTCCCTCACTGAATACTCCTTGTGTCCCGTCCTGATACACAATGAATTTCCTTAATTATTCACTATCAACCTATTGAACTGTAGCAGCAAGGAAGAGAATTATTAAAGGCTGGATGACAGCCAGCAGCAAATTTATCATTCAGTGGGACAAAAGAAAAACTAGGCCAGTCTGATGAAGAAAATGTAGGTTTACTGGAATCTGAAGAAGACTGAGGTCCTAGAGGGGACCAGGTGTAAACAGTATGGTCAAATCAATTTAAAAAAAAAGAAATACTCATCAGCAACCCAGTGTCTCATTTAGTTGTTTGAGACACTTTTGAGGAAATCTTGAAAACTATTCATGATTTGCTCTAATTCTGGTGTTGATTTTTTGCCAAGTCATAGGACACATTAGTGCACGTCAGAGATTTCACTTTCTCTATGGCAGTTCCAGTGGTTTTTATCTAGCCCTCCCAGACACATGAAGGAATGGGGCTGATAAAGTTGCTAAGGCACAGCTGGGCAGGACGCATGTGAGTCTGGCATTCACTCACATGAAAATGTGGCCTCTGACTCTGAAGCTAGAAGTGGAAGGTTGTCACCACAAGTAGACAAGTGGGCTGCCCAAGGTTATTAAATATGTCTGTATCTGACATAATTGTTCCTGTTATTTATCCTTACCTGAACAATAAGGACTTCTTAATTAGTGAGAAAGTAGATGAGGATGTAACTGACAGAAATAGTATGCATACTTTTGCTATAATGAAACCAATCATGTAAGAAGGCATTAAGTCTCTTTATTACTCTACCCAAAGACAAACAACTAAATTGCCACAGTAGATGACACTTTCTGAATATCCTCTATTATTCATTATAAATATTGTGGGACATCAGTAGACATATATGAAATTTCCTTGACACATCCTAATTTTAGCTTGTGCACTATGTTAATAAAGTTTATACAAGATAATAGTAAGAAAATAAGCAATTAATGGCTAGGGAAAGATTGGCATTTTTGCACCGAAAAGAATTATAATTTTTACTTAAGGAAATGCAGCAGGCAATTCAAACCATTCTGCAAAGTTATGAAACACTGTCAGTTACATTTATAAAGAAAGTAAGCAAGGGGAAAATTAATGAAGAAAAATAAGACACTGTAGAAAGAGGAATATTTAGAGAAAACACTAATATTGAGGTTCCCCCGACTGCCGTGAGCCTTTCCTTTCGTTATTGTAATTCTCCTTTTTTGGGCTTCGTGAGAGAAGGCTGATTATGTCTGGCGTAGTCTTCCCAACTCTGACTCTATCAGCTTCAGTTCTCAAAGCGTCAAAGAGTGTGATGGAGGATTTACCTTTTTGTTCCTCACGGATGGAATGAGGTGGGAAATAAAATCATACATTTAGCATCATTTCCATGAGAAAATGTTTTAAGAAAAACAATTCCTTGTTAACATTGGGATCCATCAATCCATAATTCATATGTGTTCCTGAGTGGATTTCATTGAGATTCATTATACAAATAATAAACTTAAAAAGTACTCACTTTCTTTTTTTTTAAATTTCACCTCTAAGGCTCAGTGGGCATCTGTTCCTGGGCAGACCAGTAACAGGGAGTTAAAGGGAGGCAGACATCCCTTTTCCACTTGCTCATTACATTAATCTCATGTACCATTCCATCTTCTTATTTATATCATAGTACATAATACTATTTTAAACTCTATTATTTGGTTTCCTTAATGATATATTAATATGTCTTCTATGCATATTTATTATGAATTAAGAATTTTTGTGGAGAAATTCATATCGCAGAATATTACTTTTGTGCCACCAAGTATTTTACATAGGACAATGCTGAGCCTTGAAAGGGCATTTTAAAATATACATAACTATTTAATAATGCACATACTAAAATACATGTACTATGATTTTTTTGATATGTGTTCAGAAATCTAGAGCTAAGGGATCACACCATATCTGCTTTACAAAGGTTTGGGATGTCTCTCATTTGAAGTGCTGCTAATTTAAAGAACAAAAAATATTTGATGCAATTGAATGTGAACATATCCAAGTGCTTTCCTAGTGTGATCATTTTTAGAATTTTGGATCTAAGAGGCACCTTACAAATTGTTTGGACCAGTTAGCTGAGTTTTCTCTTTCTTCACATAAAAGGCTGACCATCATAGATATTTAGTGACTTTACCAAAATTATAAATTGTTAGTAGCAAATCCAGAATTAATACTTAGGCTTCTTAATCTTTGTAGCTAATGTGAAGCTCTGTTTCTTATTCTGATAATATTTCTCTTGTATTATAAAAGGTATCGTGTTTATTTTTTTATCTGAAGATTTGAAAATACTTTTAAAAGTAAAATAAGCCTAAATTGGTACAATCACATCTCCCCGAAATATGAACTTTTAAAAAATATCTCCAGTATTTCTCTTACATATTATAGTTTAGGGTTCTTGCAAGCTAATGTCTGTCTTCATGTTTGCATGGCTTTGATTTTCGTGACTACAAAGTTATGTAAGAATGTTCACAATATTGTATTGAATGGAGTTAAACTGAAGTCCATTGATTCTTAACCTTGTCTTCATTTTCCTGCTGGCTCCATCCCCGTAGGAACAGATAGCACGATTTCTCAGACTGCTGCACAGACGCAGCCTGTGGGACCTCAAGCC
>CAUYRH010031016.1:0-47000 GCA_963574655.1 Perodicticus potto
GTGCTTAATCAGTTTTCCATTATCTGAGTATCTAAACTCTGTTCCTACCCTTTCCCAGTATTTTTTTAAGTAGGTACTATAGCCAAATGGTTTAAAAATCCAAAAACATATCAAAGGCTTACAATAAAAAATTCCCTTCCAAAAAAAAAAAAAAGAAAAAGGGAATTTCAATGGCATCAAAGTTGGAAATAAATAGCAAAAGTGCATCTAATCTTCCAAGGTAGTATTAATGAGTTTATTATTTTCATTCATTCAATTCCCACCCTTAGAAACAGTGTGCAGTCATACTATATAGTTTCTCCTTCTTTAAGGTGGATATTTTGGGTAGAAAATAATCTCTTCGTACACAAAGATGTAAGGAAAGGTATAACACAAGGACAAGTGAAAAAGTGGATACCTTCAGACGTGGTGGAGACAAGGCCAGAATGGGTGTTGGTCAAAAAGAACTCCAGCTTTATCTGAAATGTTCTTCTCTTAAAATGATTATGCATATAATTTAAAAGTATATATACAGAACAAAAAAGCCTAGCTATAAATATGAATAAAAAGCTAATAGTGATTGATTCTGTGATTTAGGAGGCGAGTAATTTTTATTCACCCCTTTATATTATTCTTCTAGGAAGGAAGAAAAGAAGGGAGGGAAGGTGTTTCTTGGCATAGCTGACCTGAAATGCACCAGTACTCCTGAGACTTATCAGGTCAAGGCTTCAAAACAATGAGGAAGAGCAAGACATGTTCTCACATGCTTTCATGCTATGGGGCACGAATAACCAAGTCACAGTCTCCCTGCACCCTGCTTGGCAGACCTGGGAGCTGTCTGCCTAGCTGACAAAACCCCCTTTCACTGTGCACCAAGCACACTCCAGTGGGCACCTTGTGTGCTGACATCCTCTGCACCCCACCCTTAGCTCCTGCCAACCACGGCTGTCATACGGCTGCAATCGGGTACCCTCTGCAGGCCGATCAGACTCTCTGGCCTAGAACTTGAGTTCAGTCTGCAGGCCTCTCGTATGTCCAGTCCTCTAGCAGGTCGCCATACTTCCCCCTAACGCCAGGGGCGTGAGCAAGCCTGGCTGCAGAAAAAGAATTTAAAAGGCCTGCAGAAAGGCTCAAAAGTGGGAGAAAATGGCCAGAGCTGCCTTCCTATACAAATAAGGTTTAGGAGTCCTGATGACTAAGCTCTGATTTTGGTTTAAAAGCTTGGGCTGGTTTCTGGTACTTACAAATTTTGTTAGTCCTAATATTTCAAAGCCTGCAAGATGGCACCCCAGGCCCTTGGTGTGGTAAGTAAGACAAGCCTGCAGGACAGAAGCCCCACAGGTTCATCAAATTCAATATTCCTCATTAATGTATTGCTACTTCCAAAAAAAAAAGAAAGAAAATAAATTTTTTGTAGAATACTTCAACTTTGGCTGTTTGGACCCTACTGCATTTGGTTCTGGGAGGACTCTGAAGGCGACATTAAGAAACCGTTGGCAGGGGCTCTAGATGTGAGCACCACAGGCCTCAACACATGACAGGTGAGCACTCAGCCTGGCCAGTCTGCTGCTCCAGGCGCAGGCTTATCTGAAGGACTCAAACAAAATGTCAGCTCTCCCATTTTGTTCCATGGCTTTCCTTTTCTCTCATCTGTGTGGCAGCATTTTTATCTAGAACACAGGCCCCCCTTCTTCATAAACCCCAGGTCTGGACTTCTCAGCTTCACGCATAGGCAGGAGAGGCAGGCTCCCACCGGGGCCAGTGCGTTTGCTTCTTGCTACCGCTTTACATCCTTGTGGAGGGATTAGGATGCTCATAGCTTCTGACTTGATGGACAGTTTCCAGTTACAGGTTGCGCTGTGTGAGTTCAAGTGTCAGCTTCAGAGGCCCTCAGAATGACTGGAGGGCTGCTCCAGAAAACAGAAGACTGACCCCAGTCCCAGTCTCTGAATCTGTAGGGCTGGGGGAGGGCTACTGAGAATTTACATTTCTCACAAATTCCCAGGGTGGTAGTCTGAACAGTGGTCCCCGAAGTTACGTAGGTCCTAATCCCTGGAACCTGTAAATGTTACCTTGTATGGTAAAGGAGACTTTGCAGATATGATTCAGTTAAGGGTCTTGAGATGGAGAGATTATCCTGGATTATCTGGTGGGCCCAAAATGTAATCTCGAGGGTCTTTATGAGACGAGGCAAAAGGGAAGATTCGGTGGCTGAAGTGAAGGCAAGGTGACAGTAGAAGCAGAGATTGGAGTGACATGGTCACAAGCAAAGGAATGCTAGCAGCCACCAGACTCTGGGAGGGCCAAGGAACAGAAGATTCTCTACAGGAGCTTCCAAAAGGCACTGTCCTGCTGATATCTTGATTTTAGCCCCCTAAGACTCAGCTCAGACTTCTCGCTTCCAGAACTATAAGAAAATAAATTGTTTTAAGACACTAAATTTGTGGTAGTTTGTAACAACAGCCCCAGGAAACTAAAACAACAGGGGATGCTGATACGGCTGGCTGGGCCCACACTTTGAGAACTACTGCACATCCATTCCTAGCCACACTTACTGCCACTGGGAGGAATAGTGACAGTGGGAATGGTCCCCTGAAGACCTGCTGATGACTCTGACAGTGTACCACCCAGTGAGCACACACCACACCTCAACCCGGCAAATGGTTACCAAGGTGAATTCCAAACCTGACCTGCCGCTCACTGGCCCAGTGACTTAGCCAGTCCCTCAATTTCTCTGCTTCAATTTCTTCGCCTATAAGTTGAGTCTAACACTACCAACTACAAAGTACTCTCAGGAGCATTAAACAAAATAGTGTGTGTAAGTTCTGCTGGGCTCACAGCAAACAGTCTCCACAAATCTGCCGCTATCATTTTGGTTGGTACTCTACAAACAGCTTCTCCAGTGGCTGAATGCATATCCCCCACTCAGATCCACAGAAACTTCCTTCCTGATGATGTGTTTCTTGACCCAAATCAGTAAGTAGCTCCCTGAGACTTGACCCTGTCATCTATAAATTAACAGAGAGGATAGTAACAAAACATAATAGAACATTTTTAAAAAGTCATAGGCTCTGCCTCACACAGCACACACGGCCCATCAGACTAAATCCTGCCCACCATCACTGTCTTCTGGCAGATCCACAGCAGCTGGGTTCCACCTGCCCATCCCTCTCACCTCTTCTCTTCCCAGCCCTTCCCATACCCCCAAGCACACTGTGGAATAAAACCCAATCTCTCGGACGCAGCCTAGAAACTCTCCAACACTGGTCTCATTTCTCATGACTCTCCCCCACCCTCTTGGCCAATCCACTCCAACCTTGCTAGATGACTCGCCGCTACTCAGAACCCATTGTTGTTTCTGCTTCCACCAGAGCCACCTCCTCTGCCTTGAAAGCCCTTCCCAGGTCCCACCTTCTCCACCGTCAGCACAGGCACGATGGGCCAAACTTCTCCAGAGAGGAGTCCACTCTCCTTCCTGAGGGTAGGATAAGCCTAGCTGTGCCTGTTCTGGAACCAAGCGGGTGAAGTAAACTTGGGGACTTCACCACCCAGAGGGTATACTTTACTCTGAACCTAAGAGACTGCATGTGTTCAAAACCTATTTCCACCAGCTCCTCATTTTACGACCTCAGGCAATTGACGTGAGTTTCCTCATCTACCAAAAACAGATCATAGCATCTGCTTACCATGTAAGGATTTTATGGATTACATTAGATAACCCATATAACAAATGATATCTAGCACAGACTAAATATTCAATAAATGTAAACTGTCAGCAGAATTTTCATAAGCTGAATGCTCCATTCAGAGAAAGTGTCCTGGAAGGCTATTTTCTTCCCTATCAACCATGGAAGCCATGGAAGCCCCCTTACGATGCTGAGGCTTTCAGAACCACACTAGAAAAATCTGCTTATCACTCATGACTGCCTCTTGTTTATCCTAGTAGGGCTGTGACCTTATTCACCAGACTTGGCTCCAGAGGTCTAATGACCAAATCAAACCCACACCCAGGGATGTGCACCTTCCCAGAAACAATCCTTGGCAGAGATTGCTAGTTATCCTTCAATATTTATTACCTCTTTCTTCTCTCCCAATAGAACCTCATCTTCTATAGCAGTGCCACAGCACACTGGTGCGCCAGGAGAGTATCTTAGGTATACCACAAAAATTTTCAAAGATTATTAATTAAATTATTCTCAAAAGTTCAAAGCACAGTTAAGTATATTCTTTTCTTTTACTTTTAATCAACATAATTTAAGTGTGCACAGAAGTTTAACTGTAGGTTCAAGTGTGCCATGAGATTAAAAAGGTTGAAAAACACTGTTCTATAAAATAGAACCCCAGTTCTTATGGTATGCAGAATCAAGTCTTCACTTCCAGCCTTTCTGGCAGCCAGGGATGCCCATCTGATGAAGTTCTAGCCAAGGGGATCTGGGAGGGGACTGCATCTTCCAGGTGGTTCCCTCAGAGAAAAAGAGCAAGCTTTCTCCTTCCTCTTTTCCCTTCACACTAATCGGCATGTAACATGGACACGGAATGGAGAATATGGAAATCTCTTCTAACCACACGGACACCTCAATATTCTGGAGAAAGCAGTGGGGAAGGGAAAAGGACGGTGTCTCTGCTGTCATGGAGTCAACACAGTGGCCCTGGATGGCTTATGCTTGGGCTACATGTTTAAACCCCGACTATTTGAGGTCTCTTACAATAACAAAACCTATGTTTCAACTAATAGTAATTCAAACATATAACAGCTTCTAAAAGCATCTGCAAAGGAAAAGTTTAAAATACATTTTAAGCAAGGAGAACACTGTGTCAAGTTGTCCAACGTGACTTCTTAGAAAGAAACACTCATTGAGCCAGAGTATTTGTGTGTTAAATGTTTAATGAGTTACACAGCAGACAGTTAATCATTTCATCTCCTGAGATAGGAAGAAAAAACGACCCAATGGTCTAAATTCACTAATATCACTTAGACACATTCAGTGACATTTACAATGCTTTCTTCTAACAAAATTGTCAAACACCACAGTAGGAAGAATAGAGAGAGACCACACTGACAGATAAAGCACTGGCCTGGATGCTGGGAGACCTGGCCCCTGGCCACTGGCAGCAACTCTTGCCTCGTCTTACTTTCTACATCTGTAGATACTGAGGCAGAGGGACCCAGGAGGGACCAGGAACCAAAACTCTAAAAACCAAAGAAAGAAACCGCTCGAAAGTAGCAACTCGAAGGAGAAACAAAACTACTAAGCACAGAAAATGGAAAGCCTGAACCCCAAAGTGTTGCCCATCAAATTGTAAGCCGCAGCCATATTGTTACCACTTGTCCCCAGTCAGCACACAACCCTCTTCTAGAATGAGGGGAGAGATTCTGTCTGTACTCGCCACTTACTGTGTCTTCCTCTCACTGAGGTACCAGATGGCGTCAGGGGTTGGCGGGGGGGTGAGGGGGACACAATGGGAAGGGAGCAACAGAGTCCCCTCTCTTGCTCATGGCACTACCATTCTTCTGAATACTCGGACCCCTGAGGCCCAGAGAGCCAGCTGCCATTTTTTGGAGGGGGGAGGTCTTTCCTATCACTTCCGAATCCTCTTTTGCTAAATTTAAAGAATAAAAAGTGGTAAAAAATGGGCTTTTTTACACATGGGCTAACATAGTAAGCAGACAGTTAATTCAATGTAAACAAAGACTGATCCCCTGAGAACCAAGAAACCTCAAAGAGCGTTGCGTGTACACACCATATTCTCTTGGAGTAAAAACAGGCCTGTGTTCACACCTAGAAGGCCAAAGCTACTACGGCAGCCATTTCTCCACTTCAGGCACTGAACAATTACAACAGCTCCCAAAGGAGTCCTCCCACTGAGAGGCTGACCATGCCCCAGCCTCCAGTGTGTGAAAAGGACCACTGGAGAGTGATGAACGGGAGACCAGGCTGCCTGTGGCCACTCTCTATTCACAGACCCATTAGGAAGGGACCACTCCCCTCACCTGAAGAACAGAAGCCCAGGGGACTAAAGGAATAGAAGAGTCGTTTGTCCCAGGCCAGGATATGCTGGCACTAGAAGGACCAAAAGTTCGTCTTCAAAGCAAATATCAACCCCTTGTGAGGCCTGCTCATGTGTTCCTGGGCTGCTTTTTCCCTCTGGAGATTCATTCCCACCTTGGTCACAAGGTCACTCTCCCAGACACAGGGTACCAAGTATCTCTAGGCCTGGGTCTATCCTTCTGTCACATGGAGAAGAAACACAAGTCAGGTACCCCAGCTGCCCCCCTATACTTTTCCTTTTGCTTTCATTTCTAATCACCTCCAGATGGAAGAAAGAAACCACATTCCTAGTGAAGATCCTCTAACACTCTAGTTCCAAAGCTCCTCAGCTCTTACAGGTCAGTTCCAAAGGAGTTCCCCATCCCAGGGTGCGGCAGATTGTCTTTTCAGACATAGCTACACCGACATCTTTCCCATTCCATATGCACACCCCACAATGTCACAAGAACATTCTGCTACTGCGAGGTAGGTCTAGTTCCCTTCCCCTATACCCAGGCAGAACTTTACAACTCCTTTGACCGAGAGAATATGGCAAAATGATGCAGCACAACTTCTAAGGTTAGGCCATGCAAGGCAAATCAGCTTCCACCTGCTTCTCTCTTAGGACATATACCTTCAGAGCCCTGAGCTATTTCATGAAACCTGGCAAACCTAAAGCCAACACGTGGAGAGATGGTGTGGCAAGACCACAAAGAGATGTACAAAGAGCCCCATCTGTTCGAGCTCCAGCTGTTCAGGGTTCACCAGACATGTGAATAAAGAAACCTTTGTGATGACCCCAACCATAGTAATCCCCCAGATGCACCCTTTATGAGAGAACCCAGGGCAGAACCACCTAGCTGAGCTGCTCTCAAATCCCTGACCCTCAGAAACCATGAAGGATACCAGTGATGATTGTTGTTTTAAGCCACTGTGTTTTGGGGTGATCTGTTATGCAGCCATTAGTGGCTGGAACATTGGGTCTTCAGTATGCATGGCTTCTCTCAAGATGGTGATTTGCTACCCTGGGATAGGTTTGGAACATCTTGTTAGTGTTTAATTTCACAATTCTACCTTCTAGTAGAGTAAACAGTACCTATCTTTTTTGATAAGGGCTTAAATTTTTACTTCAAGATATTGAGAATTTCACAATCCCTCTCTCAAGGTCACTGAAGAGATATTGCAGCATCTCCAACAGGAGTTGGGCAATCCCCATGGCTAGAAGTGTGTGGCTCTCTTGTGTTTCATAGGCCCGATCCAGAGTGAGGAGCCAGCAGAGCTGGGCAAGATTTGGGCTTCCCCACTCTCTCTTGAGTGATCTTTCCTTGATGCGACCCTTTCTCCTCCATGACAGCCACACCAAGGTAGCCGACCACTGGAAAACCAGGATCAGGCACACTTACCAGTAACAAAAGAAAACCGGACTGGTGACATTCACCAAACTGGCCGAGAGCTGCTACAATCCAATGGCTGAGGGTAACAGCAGCAAAGGACACATAAAGGGAGGAAAGGCACATTAATGAGCTTCGGGTGAGTGCTGAGAAGATTCAAAGGGAGCAGGAAGCTTCGATATCACAACACCAAAAGCTTGGCCTTTTCACTGAGTTCAGCTGGAATCTGAGACTACCTGCTCCCCACTTGTAACTGGAAACCTTTGCATAAAGAGCCAATTACTTGCCATGAAGTCCTCAGTCTTACAGGCCTTTGAAACCAACACCATGTAAGTGCTTGCATACGCAAAACACCCATGGGTGATATTCTGGCTCATTCCAATTTCTTCTAGGCACTGCCTTCTTCTTCCTATTGCACGGTGTGTCTTCACAGGACTCCTGACCTGAGGAAGCCCCGCCCCTGCACACCAGGCTGCTTTCAAAGGCAGCCTCCGGAGATAGACTCTGCTCCGTGCAGCCTGTCTGCAGCTGGAGCTGGGAACCGCAGACCTTCTCCATCCTTCCTCACCAGCCTCAACAAAAGCTAACAGGAAATAATGCAAAGCCCCACACTCAGGTTCCCAAAGGCTGGGAATGCTGCTGGCATTTCAGAATCCTCGTCATTTGAATGCCAGCTAGTTGTACAGGCTCAAAGGTACTAAATTATTCTCAGGAGTACAGATGACCTCTAAGGCAGACCAACCTGCTCCTTCAGCAAGCAGACCCTCCCCCCAGTCCCTCCCCAACTCCTGGCTCCTACAGTCTCTAGGACCAATCACTACTACTTCTTCCCAAACTACTTTGGATCCACACTCCCTCTCCTGTGTCTGGCATATCTCTCTGCCCCAAACCAACTCCTCTGGTCATGGATGGAGACCAGAGCAGCCCCCATCATCTTGCAGACACTCTGCTCCTTGCTGACACAGCTCCCCACCCTGGGATCTCTTTCTTCCCACCACTGGTTATGAAATACCATTGCTAACCTCCCTCTCTCAGCTCCTCACCTCACGGGAAGGACTGGCAGAGAGGAAGAAACACACGAAATGGGGTTGATCAGCATGAGTACAGGCCAAGTGAGTTAAAAGCCTAGCTCCACCCTCACTTGCTGTGTGACTTACAGCAAGTTACTCAACCTCTCTGGATCCTGGCTGCCTTATCTGTTAAATAAGATAATAAAGTAGCCGTCCTATAGCACCATTGGGAAGATGAACTCAACTAATAAATGCCTAGCCTGGCATGATAAATGTTCAATCTATAACTATTATTTATTATCATCATCATCCTCACATGTCAGTTACAGTTACCCATCTCACCACATGGCTGTAAGGATGAAATGGGATTCGCTTTGTAAAAAGTATCTTATAAATTATGAAAAAATATGAAAAATGTATTAGCTGTTGATATTTCTGCCTCAAAAATATTCCTGAGTCTTGCTCATTTTAAGAGTTTAGCAGCTTTACGGTAGAGGAATAGAGTGGAGGGTATTAGGTAAAAACAAAAATATAGAGAGATAGCTCATCAATTTTTGTACCTCTGCACTCTGGAAATTGCTATGACCATATACTGTGTACACTCACCTCCATTTGAATATCCCAGGGCCCTGTAATATGAATATGTACAAAACAGAATTTACCCTCTCCTTCCACATCCCTACACCAGCTCCACATCCTATATTCCCCAGGTCCATACATAGGGCATTCATCTACCCAGAACTCTGGCCAACTATCCACTACCCTGCTTGTCCATGGAGGCATTCTAGTTTTGTCAATTCTACCTCAACCCCAGTACACCCTAAACCCAGTCCCACTGCTCTGCCCCCACTGCCTTCCCGGCCCTCATCATCTTTGCCCCCCTCCATTAATGGAGCTATACTCATCTACCCCCAAATCCCCAGTCAGGGCCAGTCTTAGAATTTAATGAAATCTAATCAAACTTTCCAAGGTGCAAACTTAATCACGTCATTTCCTTACTTATGTGTCAATGAACTTTTGGTTTATAAATCTCCTCATTTTCTGATAAACAGCATGAACCCTCTCCACAGGAAAATGCACACGTACCTAGCATTTTACATACAAGGCCAAGTGATACAGGAATCTCTGACAGCCTTCCCCAGGGTGAGAAGCCTAGATCCACAGGACACAGTTCCATTTTATGAACTCGAACAAGCACTGGTCGGCCTGGCTCTGATTTACCCTCCGCCTTCATTTCTAGCTGCCTCCCACCTTTTCCCTAAAGCTCAGCCACTACGAATAACCTACAGATCCTCCCACACCCCACGTTCTTCCAGGAGTCATCTTCTCCCCCTGAAAAATAGAAAACGAAGCCATTCATTTCTGTATCCTAGGACCTAGTGCTGGGTGCCCAAATAACACTCCCCAAAAATGTCTATGTGCTAATCCCCAGATCCTATGACTATACTGCCTTACAAAGCAAAAGGGACTTTGAAAGTATGATTAAGTTAAGGATCCTGAGATGCAGGGATTACCCTGTACTATCCAGGTAGACCCAATATGATCTTTATAATAGAAACATGGAGGCAGGAGAAGTAACAATGGAAACAGTGACTGGAGTGATGTAACTGCCAGATGGATGGAGGCCAAGAGCCAAGATGTGGGCAGCCTCTAGAAACGGCAAAAGGCACAGAAGCACATTCTCCACAAAGCCTCCAGAAGAAACACATTCCAGCAGCTACCTTGATTTTAGCCCACTGAGACTGTCTCAAGATTTCTTTTCTTGAGACAGAGTCTCACTGTGCCACCCTAGGCAGAGTACCATGGCATCAGCCCAGCGCATAGCAATCTCAATCTCTTGGGCTCAGGCCATCATCTTGCCTCAGCTTCCCAAGTGGCTGGGACTACATGTGCCCACCACAATGCCCAGATAGTTTTTCTATTTCTAATAGAGATGGGGTATTGTTCTTGCTCAGGGTGGTCTCAAATTCCTGAGGTCAACCAATCCACCCACTCTGGCCTCCCAAACAGTGTTAAGATTACAGGTGTGAGCCACCATGGCTGGCTGATTTTGGACTTCTGACCTCCAGAACCATAAGAAGATAACTTTGTGTTGTTTTAAGCCACTAAGTAAGTGGTCGTTTGGTACAGCAACAATATGAAACCTACACAAATTACCATATAGAATTATATTGCTATATATTCTAAGTCCATAGCTGTTTAGACTCTAAAACTGCAATATCCTGAGTATCTATCTGTCGTGGACTGGTTACATACATCATGGTGCACATCCTGGATGAAGCACCTCACAGCCATTAGGAAGGAAATGGTGGCTATTCGTCTTTTGCTCATTATATGCACACACAAACACAGACCTTTGTCAAGGGTATAAATTCTTCCATATTTGAGGATATTGATTCCGTACTAAATCAGATTGTACTATACAAACTACTGTCTAACCTGCCTTTTGCACTTAATACATTACATCAGAGATATCACCCTGGGTTAAAATAAAAGCATCTCACACTCATTACTGGAGGAGAGGATGCAAAAGTTGTCAAAATGAAAATGGAGTTGCTAATATAAAAAGAAAAACCCTGATGAATAGGGCCAGGGAAGACCATGGAGAGAGGGTTCTCACACTTGTATGGCTGATAACAAAAGCTATCACAGAAGACTGCAAAAATCACAGCCTTACACAAAGGCCATCACAACCTTACATAAAAACTACCTCTGCGAGGACATCTGCCCAGCAACTACACCACTCTTTTATTGACCTTTGTAGCCAGGATAAATATCTTTAAAACACAATTATATAATCCTCATTTTTTTCCTTTAAAAGCATTTGCCTTCCTTTATTTTCCTGAATACATGCATAGTTTACCATGGCACATATATTCCCATTGCAATGCTCTATTCTCAAATAAATGTCTTTTTTCTTTTAAAGAGTTTCTCTCTGTCATGAAGCACCAACTTTTACTTTCTATGTACTAATTGGATTTTATAATATGCATTATCAAAAAGAAATATATGAATACATTTCCATTTATAGGAAAGACTCATTCTCAGAAACATTTCATGTCAAAATTTCAGTATGATCACTACACAAAGAAAAAACTCAAACCAAGTATTAGCAAAATTTAATGAAACACTCAGATCATCCAGCCATTTTTCTTTTTAAAAAATAATAACCAGGCTTGGCGCCTGTGGCTCAACGGGCTAAGGCGCCAGCCACGTACACCTGAGCTGGTGGGTTCAAATCCAACCCGGCCCGCCAAACAACAATGACGGCTGCAACCAAAAAATGGCTGGGCGTTGTGGCGGGTGCCTGTGGTCCCAACTACTTGGGAGGCAGAGGCAGGAGACTTGCTTGAGCCCAGGAACTGGAGGTTGCTGTGAGTTGTGATGCCACGGCACTCTATCCAGGGTGACAGCTTGAGGCTCTGTCTCAAAAAAATAATAATAATAATAATAACCAAACAGTGAAAGAAATCTGACCCATGTAGGCATAAAGAGAATTATGGGTTTAAATTTTAGCCACTTGTATCAACTAAGGTTTTTTCAAAACCTCTATTACCTGTATTTCCACAATTTCCAGCATGGCTATGTAATTACTAATCTTACTGAGAGATGTTGACAAATTAACACATGGGAACAGCAGGGCTAAGATATGTAGCAGTGATTTCTCAAGGGACCTGTATGCCCAGCTCATAAAGCGAAGTTTATGAATAATTCAGATATTTCCTGTCTGGAGAAAAAAAAATGACTTCTAGATATCTAAGCCTAAATCAAATTGAATTAATTAAAGGAGACGAAGAAGTAAAGTGGAATCTGTTGCTTAGCTTCACAACTCGCTGTTGCAAATTTCATCTAGAGTTCACAATAGGGCAGCCTCCTGGTGAAAGAGTGGCACTAATTAACAAATCTGGTCCCAGAATTGGATATCAAATTCTTCTTTCTCAAAAGTAGAAAGGCCATGCAAAAGCAATCACTGATTATTAGCAGACATTCCACACAGCAAAGCTGCACATCTCCCCCAAAGAACGAGACCAGCTCAGGCTAGCCCCCCAACCCTAAAGAGACCTGGTAGCCAAATGCTTCCCATAAAAGGGATGTAAGAGCCTCACAGAGTCCCACCATCAGTCCTCCTGATCCCCTTGATCGAGACAATTCTTCTAAACTCAGCTCTTAATACAACTGCCCAAAGGTGATACAAAGTGCAATGGAGTAGAGCCAATGGTATGATGGGAAATGGTTTTACTGGCTCTCTGGGAGAAAAAATAAGGCCCTGACTGGCAACATCAGGGGTCCTCAAACTACGGCCCCCGGGCCACATGAGTTGGTGTGAATTGTATTTGCTCCCGTTTTGTTTTTTACTTCAAAATAAGATATGTGCAGTGTGCATAGGAATTTGTTCATAGTTTTTTTTTTTTAACTATAGTCCAGCCCTCCAATGGTCTGAGGGACAGTGAATTGGCCCCCTGTTCAAAAAGTTTGAGGATGCCTGGGCAACATCTACTGATTTCTATGGTGTAAATACACCCACCCTTTGCCAATTTCAAGCTACCAACTTGATATTAACTAGCTCGTAAAATCCCTGACAATTTAATCATCTTGTGAGTCAGCCTACTCTGGTTCACTATTGAGTAGCCCTCTACTCCTGCTCAAAAACATGAAAAATAATCTTCAGATGCCTGAGTCTCCACTCATTCTTATGGGTAAAGCATCATTTGTGTGTGGGTGTGTTCTCTCTTTAAGGGATCTGCCCTTCCAATGGGTTATTAATTGCATTGTTTAGCACTGCAGCGGACATGCATACATTCATATATATTTTATCTAACAGCTTTAGTGAGATATAGTTTACAACCATAAAATTCATTGATTTCAAGTGTACAATTGTTTTCAGTGTATGCAGTGTTGCACAACAATAATATTTGATTTTAGAACATTTTCATCGCCCCAGAGTGAAACTCCTCACCCCTTACAAGTGACCTCTCACTTTCCCTCAACACCCCCAGTCCCAGGAAAACATTAATCTACTTTCAGCCTCTATCCATTTATCTACTCTGGATAACTACTCTGGATTTTATTTATCTCATAAATAAAATCAATATATCATATAAATGGAATCAATATCATACAATTATACATATACTTTTAAACATAAAAATATTTGAGATGCGCAAACCATAATGAATTAGCACCGTGTAAGGCAGTAAGTAATAAATGAGAAAATTAACTCCTCTCACTGTTAACTTGTAGAACCAACTGATAAGACTCCATAAATAGGGTAGGAAAAAATACACGAGGGTCTGACACGTCATGCTTTCTGGCAGCAATTTTTCTCTTACAGTTCTCTGAAGAAGGCATTTTAACCAGACACAGCCCTCCCAAGAGAAAAGAGACGTAAAATACTATTAAAACGTCCACATTCCATGAGTGTAACTTGTGATGCTCCAGAATCAAAGCAAACCGGCTCCCAGCGCCCCTGCTCCTCTGTCTTCCTCCCGCAGACCTCGTGGCTTTGTCCATGCAGAGAATGATGGCTTTGAAGATGTTCCAAATCCTCACGTTGGGACGGAGGCTGCGGAACAGTGCTGGACTGGGACACCCAGGCTATTTATAAAGGCGTCTCTGAAATGTCAGCAACTGATCTGGCCATAACCCCTCCCTCAGAACAAAATCCCACTCCTTGTAAGAGAAACACTACAGACAAAAGCTTATCCAATCATGCAGGAAAAGGCACGGAGAAGACAAAAATAAAGGTGGCAGTAGCCTTTTGAATCATAAAGAAACTAAGGGCTTTCAATATAGTTTGATTTTTTTAATCTATACCATATATTATTTTTATAAGCAAAAGAAAAAGTTAAAATTCATTTGGGGGTGGGTGGAGATAGTTTCAATCCCTTGAAAGTCTTTTTGTAATAAAGTCACCCAAAACCAGCAGAACACAAAACTATATGTGTATTTATAACATATATGTTTCTCAAAATGTATCAATAAATGTTATAAGGATGAACACAAAATATTAAAAATGGCAGTCCCTGGTATATGGAAGAGCAAAGGATTACTTTCTAATTCTTTTCAAAATGATATGTAATTACCTTGGCAGTCTTTATCTTTTTAACTACACCCCACGTCACTCGTTCCTAATGAAATGGAAGCAGTTCTTACAATGTCACTAGATACACAGGAGCAAACTAGTGACTCCATGACCCCTCCACACGGGCATGGAGAAGCCCACCAGCAGTCACACACAAGCCAGTGCTGCCCAGCACAGCCTGTAGGGCCCTCTTTGTCATGGTTTCTCCCTGGTCTTAGGAAAGCAGATCGATCCTAGCTCATTAATTCTGCTGTTTCAGTTCCAGAACCATTTTCTATGACTGCACTGGGCTGTTTAAAGTGTTTTTTAACACATCTGCCCCTTGCAGCACCCAGCTGCAAACACCTACAGGTAAAGGGAACCATGAAGTGACTCCAGCAGCTCCGAGGTTTCCCATCCAAGGGCTGCGAGTGCCAGGAAAGGGAGGAATCTCTCTCTTGAATCTGGGCAGGTAGCACTTGAACCTCAAGGTCAAAGCAGCAGCAAGAAATATGCCATGTCTCATTCTCAAGCCCATGTTAGCACATGAATTTGTTACCCTCTTTGCCTGCTTTTTCAGACCTTTTCAGCTAAGGGTTCGAGAGAAGGAAAACAAGAAAAGGTTTTTGTCTTTTTAAAAAATAACATGCAATTGTGGGGACTGTTCATGTTTCCATATAAACCTTCCCCACTGGAAAGACAAGGAAAGAGGAAAGTGGCATTTCTGTTGTACTAGGCTTTGCCTTTGACACATCACGTGGGAGAGAGGGCAAAGGTCAGAGCAGAGGCTTTGAGCCTTCTACCTGGCCTCCAACCCTGTCTCTGTTACTCACGATCCGTGTCACCAGGGGGGAGTTTGTGTTTTTCACATCCCAGAATTTGTAAAACAGGAACCATAGCAAGTACACAGAGCTGCAAGTACCAAGAGCAAGAGCAAGCCTGGCACACTGCGTTATTTCTCTAAGCACAGAGCAGGTGATCAATAAATGTCTGCTGAATAAATTAATCCTTTCAAGTTATTGGCTTTTAATTGCTTTAAAATGAATTTTTATTAAGCTGTTTTGTTCTAACTTCAAGTAGATAAGCTACATTTTAATGAGCCTACACTATTTGAGAATAACTATTACTTCAACAGCTGAAATGTCATTTACCAAGTAAAAAACCTCTTCCAATATCTAGCTATATATATGAAAATAACAGATCTGTACACAGAGGTGACAGTAACATATTTAACAAAAAACAGATCTCTGGCCCCTATCAGTTATAAGGGACAGTGTTTGCTTCAAAGCTGGGCAGCCCTTCCCAAGTGCTGGCTGCTGGGTATGTCCAGAGGATCACAGGGGTGGATCCGGCACAAGGGTAGAGGTGGGGGGCTGGACAGGGTCAAATTACCAAGGGGTATTTTAATAGCCAGCAGAGCCAACCTAGAATGTATCCATTCAACACCAGCGCTGCAGTTACTAATAAAATATATGTGTATATGACTGTACATATATGTTCAGCTTCATTCACCTGTTCCACAAACATGAGCTCTCACAAACTCACCCACCTTAGGTCATATATCCTAATATTAGGAAAGGTTTTCTTCCATTAAAGCAAGACTGGGTTTCAAGTAAGTGACAGGTATGTACCATGGCCCCCACCCACTCCACCTACTTCAATCATTTCTATACCTGTCAGACCCCTGTAAGAATTTATACCTAGAACCATTTTGCCCAAGTGATAGAAACAGTGACAAAGTGCTCTGAGCTTGAAGGAAAAGCAGAAGGTAAGGAACTACAAACTGATAAGGAATTTACCAGGGGCTGTCTAAAGCCCTTTATTTGATTCTTACACCTGTCTTGGAAAGGACCTAGGGGGAGGATCATTATGCCTATTCTACAAATGATGAAAGAGGCTCAGGGAGACTTAATGTCATGCACAAGGTCACATAACTAGTCAGAGGTCCCTGGCGAGGAAGTCCACCAACCCATAGCTGCACTCTGTGGGGGTGACTACTCTTGCAGGTCCCCACCCTCCTAGCCCAGCTACCCAACCATTACTTCCTTCTCTGACCACATCGGCTTCCCAGCAACCCTACTGACCCCACCCCATACCTGCCAGAGTAAACTTATTTTAAGTTGCTCTTTAAACACTAATTCCAACCAAAAAACAAAGGAACCGAGTCATACAGAAGGCTCAGAAAGCACAGGCAACCTCAGACACCATGGCCCTGTGCCAGGTGACATGACGGCTAAAAGAGGGGAGCTGCTGGGACAAGACCTTGACTGTTTACACGTCTCTTAACTATGTAAATGGTTGTCCGAGAATATAAGGCTTTCTACATAATGTCTTGGAGCAAAACATTTAAAATGAGGCCTTAAAAGAATTTTCATCATTTTCTAAATAATTAATTATTGTTTTCTTTTTATAGAATTTCCATTTTAAAATGGGTATTTATCCTCAAGGGATAGATGAAAGGATTAAATAAAAAGACTAAAATCAAAGGATTTAATACACAAAGATGAAACCTACAAAAACCAGCCTTTAAAGCCACTGGTCAAATTTCCATGTCCACTTCCCATCAATCTTTCCCTTTTTCCTTAACTAGATCATCACAGCTTACAATTTTCCTCTAGTGCTGTACTCCTACAGGCTCACTATGGATGACACTAACATGCCAGGTTTCCGTCAGCTGCTTTGGCAGCAGATTTGGATGTCAGGTAGTTTCCCACTCACTGCCCAGGTTGCGGGAGGGAGGCCGGACTCCCTGTCCCTATGCGGGGAGTCAGGGAAGAAGGCTTGGGGCAGCCGGGCTTCCTATCAGGGCACATGGAGAGAGGACGGGCCATGGCTTTGGACAGCAGCTCCACCATGGTCAGCTGGTTTCTTCATGAAGTCATCGTGAGGATTACACAAGAACACACAGAAGATCAGCCGGCACACAGTCAGCACTCAGCACAGTGAAAGGACCGACTTGCCAAAATTAACAGGAAAAGATCAGTAACAGAAAGATTATCCAACTCATGGTTTTTCAGGGAGGGCTCAGATAGATCGTCTGAGTTCTCTCTCTCTTCCTCTCTTGATGACAGACGCCCTGCGGAGGCTCTGTTTTCACAACATTTGAAAGAAGCTAAGCAGACAGGAAGGAAATCGAAATCTTTCTCTATAAAACTGCTTTTGAGAGTCTGCTTTACACCCTCAAAGAGTTCTTGGAAAGACCACAGGGGTTCAAGCCTCGGGCCTCAGTTTCTGCCTCCTTCCTTCCTGCTGCATCCTCCCAAGACTGGGCTTCTGGATCAGGTCATGGTTCTGGTAACCAATCTAGACCATAGTAAACAGTGACGAGCCCATCTCCCAGGAAAGGCAGAGGAGTCAACTCTGGGACTCTGCCCTCCCACCACTGCTTCTGTTATCATCTGCCCCTAATAAAGGGGAAAATGCAGAGGCAGCCATAAACCTTCACTCCCTTAACAAAAAGCTGAGCACCCAGTCCTCTCTGCCAACCCCATCTCCCTCTCTTTTACCATGTTGTCCCTTTTCCTTCCAGAAAAATAAAATAAACTTTTTCTATCTTAATCATTGTCTGCACTAATCTTTCTCAAAATCTACATCCACTAACCCACATCCTAATGCTGTGAGCTACTTCAAATGAAAATAGTTCAACACAGCACATCTAAAAATTCTGGGTGGAAAAGGAACAGCAAATGTATGCCCCTACCTAGCTTTATAACCACTTGGATCAACTGCCTAAGATTCATTTCCTACATCACCCTCTTCTCTCCACCCAACTCACACCACGTGCTCATTGAAGTTCCCCCTTTCTCCAAACATGTGCCTTAGTCACGCAGGAGGGCTCCCTGCTCCATGGTGGGCATGGTTGCTGTGCTACATCTGACACCATGGGGCTCTCTGTTATGGCGCCCTTGACAGGCCCTCTGGGGCATGCCTCCCTATAATCTGGCCTCTTTGGCAACTGTGCTCAATACTGAGAGAGCCACAGCTCCGTGCCAGGCAGGCTGGTCCTGTATGCTCCCACTACCTGTCCACCCTCCTCTCCAGCCTAGCTCCTTCAGCTCCTCCTACACAGCCCCCTTCACAGTGTTCCTGTCCACCAAACCAACCACAGGTAATTCCCCAAAAGCCAAAGGAATTCTACCTCCTTGCCCCGGCTCTCTAATCACACACACACACACACACACAACATGCAAACAGGAAGAGAAGGCTCCATCTGGGTGAGTCCTACTACTCGGCTTCCACAGCTCGGCACAATGCCATGCCTTCTCTGAGCAGAGTATCACCTATAGTGCACAGAAGCCTCTTGGCTTACAAATCATTCTGCCCTGCGTTGCCCCTGACAAGCCTGGTGTCCATCACGTAGTGACCTCAATCAGGATGTATGGAACGGACAGACGGATGGGTAACCAGCGAGCACCTTTTTCTTCCAGAAACAAGACAGTCTGCTGTCTGTTTGCTGCTAATTTAGTTTTGGCCCAAAGCATCCTCACAGTAGTTTTATGTTCCTAAGCATAAATTCAGAGCCGAAATACAAAGGAAACTTTGAAAACTGCTAGTGTAGGGAAAGGAACATATACATATTACACACAGCAAACAACCTCACTCCATCAAATACTTATTTAAAAGATACATGAAAAAATAAATACAGAATCTTCATGCAATTACTCCAAAGGATGCTACTTTGTCTTGCAATCTTTCTTAGCCAGGACTCTTCATCTGAACCACAGAGCACAGGAAAATGGCTGGAGGGAGTTTTCTCAACTCTCCCAAGCATGTTAGATGGCCACTACTACTCTTGATGCCCAAGACAGAAGTTAATTCAGTGCAGACAACACTCTTTTCCAGCCATGAGAGCTTATATCTCTTGCAGAACCCAGGTTGAAAAAGCCTGGGGAAGGGAAACTTTCTCACAAATTTTTATTCACTCTCCTTTATTACTTGACAAGGCTTAAAATGTCTTCTCGTCTTTGGAGAGAGGCCAAGACGCATACAGGTCGTGCTGGACTTATTTTGCAGGATCGAAGCCATACCTCAGCCAGCTGACCACTCCATACCTCAGCAGTACCGTCAATAAACAAAGGTGAACAGCGTCCACCCCTTCCTGGGAGACACAAGGAGAGAAAACTAATGAGAAAGTAGGCCCAGGGCCTTAGAACCACAGGCTGTGAGCAGGGGAAGAGCCTTGGAAGGGTTCTTCATTCTCACAGTCACAGAAGAACAAGGGAAACAACAATGTGACACCACTGTACACCCATTAAAATGGCCAATATCCAAAACACTGACAGACAGCAAATGCCAGTGAGGGTGTGGAACGACAGGAGCCTTCATGCATTGCTGCTGGGAATGCAAAATGGCACAGTCACTTGGGAAGACAGTTTGGCAGTTTCTTGCAAAGCAAAACATACTCTTACCAATCATCATGCTCCTTGGTATCCACCCAAAAGAGCTGAAAATTTATGTCCACACAAAAACCTGCACACAGATTTTTATAGCGGCTTTATTCACACTTGCCAAAACTTGGAAGCAACCGAGGTGTCCTTCTGTAGATGAACAGATAAACTTTGGTACATACAGACAATGGAATGTTACTCAGTGCTAAAAGGAAATGAGCTACCAAGCCACAAAAAGATATAAAGGAAACTTAAATGTATATCACAAAGTGAAAAAAGTTGGTATGAAAAGGCTACATGCTGGAAAAGGAAGGGCAAAACTATGGAAATAGCAAAACGATCAGTGGCTACCAGGGGCTTGGAGAGAGGGAGGAAAAGATATAGGAGAAGATGGGGGATTCTTAGGAAAGTGAAACTGTCCTGCATTTTCCTACAAGGGTGGGTACATGTCATTATACATTTGTCCAAACCCACAGAATGCACAACACCAGGAGTGAGCCCCATTGTGAATGACGGACTTTGGGTGATAGTGCTGTGACACAGTGAGTTCATCAGCGGTAACAAATGCACCGCTCCAGTGGGGAAAGTTGATAACAGTGGAGGCAAATGCATGGAGATAGAAGGCATATGGGGTATCTCTGTACCTTCCTCTCAAATTTGCTGTACACCTAAAGTTGCTCTTAAAAAAAATAAAGTCTTTAACTGAAAAAAGAAAAAAAGGAAAAGAAAGTGGAAACCAAGCCTCAAGGAACCGAAAAGCCTTCCAGAGTCCCAGTGTTAGGACCTCAACTCTACGGACTTCTAGTTCAGCACTCTTTCCACTGAGCTCAGTTCTTTAATTTAAAACACAACTCATTTGTCAAACCATAAATAACCAGAACAGTTTTTCTGATCATAGAGTAAACAGTTATAAAGTGTGAACAACTTGGCACTAGAACCTGAATGTCTGCTTCTTAATGGTTCTGCAACTCCACTGATGAAATCTGTCACAGACATGCTAATTTCTGGACATTCTGAATGGCAGGCAGAGTGTCTCACTCGCCCCAGGACCTAGCACGACCCCTGGCTTAACAGCAGGGGTTCAGCAGACACAGGGAGGGAGGGAGGAGGAAGTTTCACATTTTGCAGTGAAAAAAATGGGGCCAGAGATAGGCAAAAGGACAATGAAGGCACTAGACTGACTTGTTTCTGAAATTCCCTAAACTTGGCATGTTAAGACCAACGTCATCATTAGTGGGAAATACAGGACAAACATTTTTATAACACTGGTGACTACGGTTGTAATATGCCCTCAATTTCTAGTGGTCTCAGAAGGTTACAGTTTAACTTATGGCAAATTCAAAGCAGTAAAATGGGCAGTTTACTAACAGTGAGTAATGATAATCAGCTAAGGACCTGAGCAGTTGCATATAGTGGCACCAATATTCACCACATCCCTGAGGTAGCCACAGAAGAAGAAAGATATATAAGAAGGTTCAGTGACTTCATCAAGGTCACAGAGCAAACAAATAGCTCTTGATCTATGCCTCATGATATAGACCCTGCCCCCTTCTCTTAAGAAATGCTAAACTGAACAACTTTCACTAACTAGTTAAGTGAAAAGATTTCTCAAGCATGGAGAGGTTTCTTTAGTGAGGGTTACAGGCATGCCCAACTAACATCCACAGGGCAAAATGAAATGAGCCCCAACTAAAACCATAAACAGCAGTGCTACAGGGCAGTAATTAATTCCCTGAGCAGACGCAAAGGCTCAGGCAGGGCCCTGAAGGAGCTTAAGGCTCATCCAAGGCCAAGGATGATGTGAACGGCATTATTTTCTGAGGGAGGGACACGAGTGTAGAGAACATATGGGGCCAAGCCATTACTAGAGTACCAAACAAGAGAGCATAGTAACAAGATGTAGCCCACAACCCCAGTGTTATGGAAACACAGAAAGATACCTAAAGAGCAGAATGAATCAGTTCAAGAACAAGACCCACATAAAACACAGCACTCCAAGAATGTCCACTTTCTCCAACCTAATTCTCACACTTCCTGTGTTCGCCTCATTGACATCATAACTAAAATAAAACAGGAACTGCTTCTCCAAACCTTCCCTTTGGTGCTGGGTTGACAAAGTAATTGACAGAATGTGTGTTCTCCCTGGGGTCAAACAGAACACAGAGCCTGGCTGAGTCAGCTGCTGAACCCGGTCAGAGATGTCTGTCCCTCAAAAATAACTTTTTCCGGGCAGCGCCTGTGACTCATCGAGTAGGGCGCCAGCCCCATATACTGAAGGTGGTGGGTTCAAACCCGGCCTCGGCTGAATTGCATAACAGAAAATGAGCCGGGCATGGTGGCGGGCACCTGTAGTCCCAGCTACTTGGGAAGCTGAGGCAATAGAATTGACTAAACCCAGGATTTGGAGTTTTCTGTTAGCGGTGTGATTCCAACGCATTATACCGATGACGTTATATTTAGGATCTTTGATCTACAAAAAAAAAAAATTACTTTTTCCAAAATTCCCATTTAATTGTCCATGATTTGCACCAGAAACCCACCTCTCAGGACTCTCTTTCTCTATATAAGTCTTCAAAATAGCCTAAATAATTAATTAATCCAGAAAAAGCTATGAGTAGGAAGAAAACAGCAGACCAACAACCTGACCAGTAACTTGAAGTTTTTATCATGAGCAATTTGGGGAGAGGAATTTTGTTCTTTACTAAGAGCAGCAATTCAGAATGCTAGGAATATTAAATTATGGAAATGAATTATTCACAAGTAATAAAGCATAATTTAGTGCCATGTTACCATTTGAATTATAAAGTAAAACCTTTTTGAGATAAGTCACCTTAAGGTCCAGCAATAGCCTAATCATATCTGCCACCAAAGCCCCTGCCCTCCTATTGTCTCCACCAGTATTTCATGCGATCACAATAAAGCTATTTATAAAAAGAACATGGTAGAAGAAACCACAATCAAAACAGGGAAAGGATTCTCTGTCTACAAACCAATCACATCACCATCATTAAACCCATTTTCTGAAACTACCACCTCATAGACTCTTGACCACAAACCACACTCTCCATTACCTATTCTGGGTTGGCAAATGGGTTTTGCTTTCATTTGGACTTTTTCATTATAAGGAGTGTAAAATCCAACCCAAACTGGCCTAAGCAAAAAGCAAATGTACTGACTCATGCCACACACACAAAAAGGTCTAGAGCAAGACCAGCTGCAGGTATGGCTGCCAGCCCATGTATCCATCTGTCCTGATTGCAGAAATGGGTGCCGCAAGTCCTGGTGCCAAGGCCTGTGGGCCAGCCAGGTGGAAAGGGGTGCCCCACCTAGGGCCCACTTGTCCCTTTCATCAGTAAAGCAAAAACTTTGCCTGAACTCAGCTTCCTTCCCTGCCCCAGACTGGTAAATCTCTGCTCACATTATCTGCTGCCAGGTTTACAGAGGAGAAGCTGGGGAAGAGAAGAGATAGCTTCTCCAGCCTCCACAGCAGACGGAGGGAAGTGGAGGAGGTCGTGAGCAGGGTTGGGAAGCCTGCCCCAGCCTCAGCCACAGCCACAGAGAGCCCAGAGGCAACCAGGACCTACTGGAGCAGGATGCTGGCAGCGCTAAGGGGCAGATCTCCAGTAAAATGGAAGAACTGGTAGATTATGTGACAGCGTATCGTTAAGTTGGGTTTTACATATTATAGATTTAGAAATCAAGAGAAGACTTGACCAGAGATTTAAAAAAAACTGTCAACTGAAAAATATTAAAGGACAATTATAGACTTCAGGATAAAAATGAAACTTCCTCATGATACAATTTTTATATAGTAAAAATTATAATTATTGATACAAATTTAAACCAAAACTGTAATACTAAAAAAAAAAAATGGGGAGATACAAGTGAAAAGCTGTGAAGGGTCTGAGATTTTACCCAGCTTGCAAACTAACAAGTTAGTCTGCCAGTTTTATGAATGTTGGAAGAAGATGTGAGACTTTTGCATCAAAGACAAAGGACAAAGTTATTACTCACAGCAGTAGCAATAGCCGGGATATCAATACTTTTGCTTTGGTTCCATTCTCCCAGTCATCCAGAGAAGTCTAGGTGACACCTGCAGATCCAGTGGGTTATGTTATAGGAGAGGAACCCCAAGGTGAGGGAAACTGGATCTTTCATAATAGGCAGTAAGTATGCCTGATCTTTGTTCTGGAAGAAAAACAGTATCTCTATCTTCCAAGCAAATCTGCCTTTTGCTCTAGAAAAAGACACTGTATTGGTCAAGGCTAGTCACTATGCAAATATCCTCGAAAAAAAAAAAATAGTCTGAACAAAGACTTAGCACCATAGCTTGCAAGATGTGCAGAAGGGTATGAGATCAGGAATAACTGTCTCCCAATAAGGAAGAGAGTTAAAATCCACACCTACTAAAATAAGTCCATAGAAATGCCAAAAAGCCATGACTTTTAGAAATGGGGTTTACAGAAAAGCACTCGCAAAACACTGGGGAGGGTGCCCTCTGGGCTAAGAAGTAGCTATTGGGGGAGAGGATCCACAGGTGATTTGTCATTAACTTTAGTACTATTTGGCTTAAATCATGAGCACATATTATGTTGACAAAATTAATCAAATGTAAAATTTAACAACAAAGCACAGCCAATATATATTCATTTCCATTTACAATTTCAACAATGTCGTGCAAACACCGAACACCAAACACCTCTCTAAAAGTGAGGCCATGTGGCTGTGATAAAGTACATACTGCCAAGGTGGCAAACCTCATTCTTAAAATGGGATTCAAATGTGAAATGTGTGACCCAGGAGACAATCAAGCAAAGCTACTACAAGTGGAGGTCAATTCTTGATCAACCATACGCTCTATGATCAACATCCCATTTACGTACCCTGTGCTCTTTCATGAGAAAATAGATCAGTGGTGTAAAGCAGAACCTAGTTTATCAACCAGCAACGGAATGCCTCATTACATGCAAAACACCGTGGGGTGATACCAAGTAGTACCAAAACAACTCCCAAACTCATGCTCCCACTAGCCACGTGTAGCTGATGAGCACATGAAATGGGGCTGGTCCAAACTGAAATATGCTATATATGTAAAGCACACACTGGTTTTCAAAAAGTTCACATGAAAAATAAAATATAAAATATCCCAATAAACCTCATATTTTATAACCAAATGTTGGTGTAATGTTTTGGATAAACTGGGGCAAATAAAAAATATTAGAAAAATTAATTCTATCTATTTCTTTTTACTTTGTTGAACGTAGTACCTTGAAAATGTTTAATTATACAAGTGGTTCACATTTGTGACTAGAATTATCTTTTACTTCTATTGGACTGTGCTGGTCTAGAGACCCAGCTCATTACTCCCAAATGATGAGCACTGTGACATCCCTTTCTCAAGAGGCCTGCTGCCACTCAAGGGAACTCAGGGGCCCAGAAAGTTTCAGAGAGACCTATTCCAGGGTTGGGGCCTCCAAGGAGAAGGAACGCAAAGCAAGAGAGGATGGGGAGACATCTGCATTCATCCAGTACATATGAATGAGTTCAGAGGGAAAAACACAGTTAGAAAAACTACTAGCTGGTGTTTTTATGACCGAAGATCACAGCTTCCTAAATTTCAACAGCCAAACGTACCATAAAGTTACTATAGATGAACTTTTTTCCAAATAAATGCCTAAGCAAATATAGGTCCCCTTCAAAAATGTAGTTTCTCCACAGTATTACATGTATAGCCCAAAAGTAAAGTTCACTCTACTCCTTTGCTTTTATACCTATGGGCTATCTGACAATTTATCAAACTTTGGCTACATCAGCAACTATACAAGAAAAGTCACTAATCAGGTTGAAGGACAGATTTAATTCAGCATGGGAAAAACCACTGAGTTCTTCAGAGCCTTGTGTAAACTACTGGAAAACCCAACCCCTCCTTCTGACTTCACCTCAGCACAATTAAAAACTTTACAACTCCGGCTGTCTTTACACAGCTATTCTCAAGGCTAACTAATCAGATCTTGTACAGTCACAAATGTGGCTATTCTCACCAGTGCAAAGACTAATACTAGCACAAGGCAAATACCAATGAAACAGAAATACGCTACTAAAATAAAGACAGTGCCCTGAGTAACCACTCTGAGAGGCGATGTGCGGGTTGCTTGTTCAGTAAGCCATGATTGATCCTCTCCCTGCTTCAGAAAGGCTGTGTCCCAGATGCCAGCAGCAGGTCCCTGCTCCCCAGGCTCACATTGTGCCCGGTGGGAACGGCAGTTGGGAGAGATACTCTGACAAACAAGGAGGAGGCATGAGGGTGGTGGGTGGTCCATGCTGAGGAGGTGAGGGCCCAAGCAGGGACGGGCTGACTCCCCTAGAGCAAGACTCTGGGAGGGCAGGGGAGCAACGGAAATGCCTGGCAAGTTCCAACAACAGTGGGGTGAAGCCCTCTCCTCAGATAAGGTGCCCCTTGAGTCACTCTTCATTCCCTGAGCTGAGCAGGACAGATCCTGCATCCCTGGAGCAGGTAGCCACCAAGTCTCTCAGTCTGTCTACTTTTGGGGACCAAATGTAAAAGAGCCTTGGGGCTTCATGGAAGACCCCATTTTCCAATCTGGGTTTATCAGCAATAAAGCAGATATTTTTCTTTCCATCTGTGACTCCTCTGTGGCCTTCTCTCAACTAATTCTGAACTTGGGAAGAAAATATGGGTGCTATTCAATGGACTGCCAAAAAACTCTAATGTAAAATACACAGGCACATACACACACATGCATGTTCCCTTCTCTTTTATACAACCCTAGGGTGCCCCAAGTGTCTCCAGCAGACAGCACTGAGCTCATAGTCGCTTTCCTTCCCCATGTTCACACCCATGTCCTAGCATCCTGGCTTCCAGGCTCACCATCCTGATGCAGTGTTTGTTCCCTCCAAGGTCACAAGGAACCTCCTGCACACCAACCCCAATGGACAGTCTCCTCAACCTTGTCCTTGTTCTGCATGGAGAATCATCGGTTCCCCTCCTTGAACTGTTTTTATTTGGCTTTCTGCATCCTTGTACAATTCTTGCTCCTTGGGCAGGCAAAGAAAGAGCCTCCCAAAAGACATCCACACCCAAATCTCTGGAGCCTGTGGAAGTTTCCTTATATGGCAACAAACAGGGGTGGCGATCATCTTTGCAGGTGTGGTTAATTAAAGAACCATAGATGTGGTGCTTATCCTGTGTTATCTGAATGGGCACCCTAAATGCCATCACAAGTATCCTTAAAGGAGAGAGGCAGAGGGAAACTTGACAGACAGGGAGATGATGACATAAAGATGGAGCACAGAGAGATTGCAAATGCCAGCCGTGAAGACTGGAGTGATGGGGCCATAAGCCAAGGGACGCCAGCAGCCACCTGAAATTGGAAGAAGCAAAGAATAGTTTCCTCTCTCAGGCCTCTGCTAATACTTGACTTCAGCCCAGTGATACTGACTTTAGATATGTGGCCTCCAAAACTGTGAGAAAATAAACCTTTCTTTTTATAAGTCACAAACTTTTTGATAATTTGTTACAAGAGCAAGGAATTCTCTCCAACTTTTCCAACCTCTACCCTTCCATTCATTCTTTGTCATCCAGCTGCAAAAGAAATCATTCTTCAAATTCTGTCCTCTGTCCTTGCCCCTCCTGTTTCAGTTTGCTTGGGTTGCCGTAACAAAACACCACAGACTGCATGGTCTATCCCTCACAGTTCCGGAGACTAGAAGTCCAAGATCAAGGGACAGTCAGGGTTAGTGTCTGGTTATGGCCCCCCTTAGATTGCAGATGGCCAACTTCTCATCAAATCCTCACATGGTGATTCCTCAGTGCATACGGGCAAGAGAGAGCGAGAGAGAGTGCTCTCTAATGTCTTTTCTTATGAGGGCACAATCCCATCACAAGGGCCCTACTGTCATGATCTCATCTGAACCTAACCCCCTGCCAAAGGCCCTACCTCAAATACCATCATTTGGCAGGGCAAGCTTTGACATATGAATTTGAGGAAAAACAATTTAGTCCACAGCACTTCCTCTCTCTTCATCATGAACCTAGCCTGTCTTTCCACCTCACTCCCTCAATCTCCAAAAGCATAACACTCCCAAAGTCCATCTTCCTTCCTGCACCTACATCACTCCCAGTCCTACATTTCCAACTGACCACCAGCTGTCTCCTTTCCAAAGCTTTGCCAGGCCATAAACTAGGAATTCGCACACTGAAGCCACCTCCTGACACCCCTCCACCTCATCCCAAGTGCAGCCACTAGAACTCTCATTTTTTCCTCTAATCTCTCATTTCTGCTAGAGATTCTGCCATTCCCCCACTCTCTATGCTTGGGGACTCTTCTGCTCTTCCTCTTCATCCAGAAACCATGAGTATCAACAGGTGCTAGTAAGGGCCCTGCCTGAAGAGTAAGACATTAAAAAATACAAATTTTACAATTATTTTAAAACTCCAGCAATTTCAGGTTATCAAAAACTGAACCAGAGCTTACAGCATAATGAAGCCTCCAAAAACTAATAAAACCTTTACTGTGTTCATGTGAGTTAGTGTCAATTCCACACCTCTGGCAGTGACACTCCACTATGTTCCCTGTTGACAGCATGACTTAGAAGACACCTCTGGTCATGGCTTGAAACAGGACACCTATAGGTCCAGACAAGGTTGGCCAAGACAGTGGGTTCTACAATCATCCTACACAAGGGACAGCTCAAGAGTTTGGGGGATGCTCAGTCTTCTCAGACTTCAGCAGAGGTGACAAGACAACACAATAAGCTCATGCTAAAGATACGTCTTGAGATAAAGGGAGATTGATGTTGTAGCTAAGAGCACGAATTCTAAGTAGACTAGGATGGGAATATAGATTCTTTTTTATATTAGCTATGGAAAGCACCATAACTTCTCTGAGGCTTAAAATCCCTATGTACAAAACGGGAATGATAATGCTACCTCAGGGCAATAGTGTAAAAATGAAGTATAATCATGTACATAAAGCACTTAGCAAGGTGCCTGGCATATACATTTACATGCTTAAAAGTTACCTAAGAAAATAATAACTAAGTATCAGTAGTTAGGAAAAGACAAATTTCAGCTAATCATTTAAAAAAGACAAATTTCAACTTATCATTTAAAGAACTTTCTGAAATTAGAATTAGGCAACATACACTGAGTCTCTCCAAATAACTAGAATCCCAGTACTAGATGTATTCAAACAAAGGCTGAAGAACTATTAAAACTGACCTAGAGAGGGTAAAGAATCTCTACTGATGGTTAATTTAGATATGATGGTATCTGGAAGAAGGAACATTCTCACTGCCCCATGGCACTGCCCATACTGGAGAACTGAGGGACTAGTATTATTAGCATGGTAAAGTCATCTTAAAGGTAATGAGATTTACTTACAACTAAGAAATAAATATACTCTTCAACAGAAATAAATTACTTTCATCCTTGCTTAGAACAAAAAAAAAAAGCTATCTTTTGTCATTTAAAAATCATTCCCTAAGAATGCTCTCTTTATAAGACATGTAAAGTTCAAGCTTCTTCTTTCAGGAGACTGAAACATAAATTACTCTATAATATATATCTATTTAGGTCTGATATGACATCTCCTCATTCTCACTGAAAAATATCTTGTGATTTACAGCCAAACTCTTACAAAATGGCTACATATACACATAATTCTTTAAAAAAAAAAAAAAAAGGCAGAAATCCTCCATTTTGAAAATGCTCTTCATCAAGTGAACAAGTTATTTGCCACCTAAAAATGCTACAGTGTTTCTAAAAGCAATTAATTGGAATGCCAGAAATCTCTCTGACTAAATCGTGTTGTAATACAAAAGTCACCCAGATAAGAAATATGAACTCCATGGTTTTCTGGAAAGCTAGAAATGGTGGTGAAATGGTTTTTGACTCTCCCTGAAATCCCCCACAAAGATTCAGATAAGCTAGAAAGTAAAACCAACAAACAAGACATAAAATAGGAAGACTGACAGCCGTAAGTCCAGCAATGATCAGGAAGAAGAATTCCCAAAGCACCAACATGCAGTTACAGGAATGAACAGCAGACCAATGTAAGAAAGCTTGTCAAAACTCAGAGAATACTTCGCAAGCTTCAATTCATAGGTGAATACATGGAAACAACATTAATCTCTGAGGGTGCAGAAATAGTCTGTGCTCTACAAATTAACAGTTCAAAGCTCTCTTTCAGGACAGAGCCCACATTGAGAAGAAATTACTGGAGGTAGACTCCAAACTGAATAGCCAGAGACAAGGGCAAAGCAAAGCTCAATCTTAATGAAAAATGAGACCAAGGAAGGCAGACTCAAAGAAGTAGGCCATACTTTTATAATCTCTTTGTGGCGGGGGGTGGAGGGGGAGAAGAGGGAGTCTGAGAGCCATGATGTTCAAAAAGGTCTCTAAGCTTACCCTTCTCCTAAAAGTATAGGAAGACTCATTTCACTTAAAAGTAAATAACAGGTTAAAAAAGAAAAAAAAAGGACTCAAATATCAGACAATTAAATTTTTAAAAAAGAAGCTACATATGATGAGAGCACACTAGAAAAAACATGCTCACAAAACTGATACAAACTCTTAGTATAATATCTTAAAGCAAAAACAAAGAAAAATAATACGTAGAAAAACATAATTTAAAACTTAATTTAAATAATTTAAAACTTCAGAAATGTGTGAGTGAAGAAATGAAACATTTTAAAACATAGAAAGCAAAGCTCAGAAAAGGTTTGAACACGAAAGAAAATTTCCATTTCAACAATGAAGACAAAACTAGAAGGAACAAGAGCAAAAATATAGTTAATGCTTTTCAAGAACTAGATGATGGAAACAAGAAAAAATTTTTAAATCAAAAAGAAATGAAAAATAAAAATGATTCGAGAAGTGACAGATATAAATGACTGGCAAAGAAGATCCAACATACATATATTAGAAATCCTTAAGGAATAACCAAAGCGATTGAACAAAACAAATACATAAGCTATAATTTGAGAAAACTTTTCTGAAATGGAAAGACATGAAATTAACTCCTTGCATCTGGAAAAAGTTGACCCCGTTTCTATCACCAAGACATAGTTTGATAAAACACTTGGGCATTTAAAAAAGAGTATTTGGGCATCCAAAAAAAGGTCTCTTTTATGGGAAAGGAAATCAGATTGTCATCAAACATTGATACCAGTGCTTTACACCATGATACAATGGAGTAAGATATTTAAAATATTTGAGAAAGAAAATGTGAACGAAGGATTTTACACTCAGCCAAAATTCAAGGTTCCAATGAACTCTTCCCAAGGAATTTAGTGGAGAAAGGGCTGAAATGAAATACCATTTTAAAGATTGGCAGTGGCTATTAAAAATGTATTTACTTATAGAACTAAGATGATTCTAAGGAGAATAGAAGATGCAATGTCTACATGATCTGACAAAGTAGATGCTGTCTAATATTTTAAAGGGGGAAGGAACACTGGAGAGGGCATATGAAAAATGAAAAACATGAAAGTACTTAAAAATATTCACAGGAAGCATATATACAATAATAGGTCCACTGAATATCTTATAGGCAGACTATGAGTAAAATGTTATTATTTCAAGTTAGATGCTGTAGAAAAGAGAGGGGAGAGGAAAGAAAAGTTATTAATTCATAGTAAAGAGCCAACAGACAACAGCCAAAATAAATAGAGGAAGGACAAAGGGTATCATACAAATGTATACATATGGTGGTAACCATTCAACTTTATGTTTTTTAGCTTTTTATTTTGTTGTCTGACCTAAAATCATTTTGTAAGGCTTTTTGACACATGATGAACTATAGCGTAATAAAAGAACTCACACCAATATATTCTCCATATCATTTTGACAACAGATCTAACACTTTACTATATGTGCTCCAGAAGTTTTTTTCCCACAAATGTTACAATTATGACAGAAGTTCCCTGCACATCCTTCATTGATCCCTTGTCTCTGTCTACTCCCAGACATCCTCTATCTTGAGTGTAGGTCATCACTCCTCTGCTTATTGTCATACCCCACTTACATATCCACAAGTAAGATATTTATTATTTAAGATTATCTAATTGGTAGGATCTTACCACTTTTTTTTATTCCTTTGCACTACTTTTCAGATTCATCTGTGTTAGTAGTTCTAGCCCTCCATGAAGCAGTACCACATCCTAGAAGGCATGTTGGCAATTTAAGGGGCTGTCACTGGTTGTTACAACTTTGGACAGGGAAGATCATGATAGTTAGTGGGTGAGAGGGAGCCAGGGATCTTAATTTCCTGAACTGTTCAGGTTGTGCACATGAAGAATTATTTCCTGTCCCATTGGACTTTCAGATAACCCAAGTGATACTCATTTACCTGAAAAATCATCTGTGCCTAGAACTCAACTGTATTTTACCGGTATAGGAAAGTTGTTTTGTTTTGCATAATTTTAAATATACACTGCTTTTTCCAAGAATGTAACTATCATATAAATCAAGAGAGTATGTTTGGTTTTATTCAGACCTTTATAGAATTATAAGCCAATTCAAAAATTAAGTCACCAATGGCAATTCCACTCAAGATATTCAAATTACACTATAAAACATTTGTATTAGTCTGTTCCTATAGCTGCTACACTAGTGATGCTTCTACATATGTATACCAATATAGCCTATTTAGCCCTTATTTCAAAGTGTTGTACGAAGAAAAATGTCAATAATTGGTATGACTCTTTTCTTACTTCTCTTAGACCCAAATGTATTCACTACATGCAAGTGTAAGCAACTTCCTACTCAGTTGTATCTATTAATATCATCATACCAAACATTTATGTATTTAGATATATATTACTTTTTTCCCAAATTATCTTCTTTTATTTCTCCATTGTATTACATTTAGGATATAATACTATTTTTGTAAATAGTGTGTATAGATAGAAGTTCATTTCAAGATGATAAAATAGAGACAACAGGTTATGAAAAGGGTACATTGGGTCAGATAAAGCTGACAACTACTGTTAAATATATATCTACTGTATAAGTCATTATATTGTGGCTATCAAATTTCCTGTTAATGGACATGTGTCCCCTTTTTTTTTTTTTTTTGGATGTAACAACGAAAAGGGCAAGAACAGTTTTCATGTCTCCTTAAACACATACAGGTTACATGCTTTATGCTTTATAAATATCTTCTCTCAATTGGTTGACTTATCTTTTATTGTTTTATATGGTACTTTCTGATAAAGTTTTTTAGTCTGCTTGTAGTTAAATTAATTGATGTTTTCCTTCATAGTTTGGGCTTTCTGTTTTAAAATATAAAAATCTTTATCTGCAGGTCAAATGGATAGTCTCATATTTTCATCTAAAAGTGTTAAATTCTTGCTTTTCAGGTTTACTTTCTTCAGTGGTGTGGAATTCATATTTGTATATGTGGAAGGTAGAAACTTGTTTTTCTATATAGATAGACAATTGTCCCAGTATCATTATTTCTCTCTACCTCTCTTTTCCATCCAATTTCCAAACACGCATGGTACTATTTCTGGATTCCCTGTTCAACTTCTTTGTCTATCTGTCCCTAAAAATATCACAATCTCAATTACCTTCGCTTTAGAAGTTTTGAAAAGTACATGCACTTAACTATCCCTAACCCTTTATTCCTCCATACACATTTTAGAGCTTACCATTTGTATTGAAAAAAAAACTATTGGAATTCTTAGTGAAATTGCATGCATTCTGGTTAACATACGGAGAAATGGCATCTTTCTTATATTGCCTCCTCAACAGCAAACACGTGATTTCTCTCTTTATTTCGATCTTCTCTTATGCATTTTAATAGCATCTCATAATTTTCTCCATGAAGGAATTACCCATATATTAGATTTATTCCTTTGGTTTGTTACTATAAGAAAATGCATCATTATGTAAATTTAAAGTTTAACTAGGTATTGCTATAAGAACACATCTTTTTTGTATATTAAATTTCCATCCATCCATAGCAACATTGATGAAATTTGTTACTTCTAATAGTGTCTACAGTAACCATCATTACTCACAGATGTGATAGTCTAGTCTACATAGAAAAGCTTAGTTCGGCTTGGCGCCTGAGCTGGCAGGTTCAAATCAAGCCTGGACCCACCAAACAACGACAGCCACAACCAAAACACAGCCGGGCGTTGTGGCGGGTGCCTGTAGTCCCAGCTACTTGGGAGGCTGAGGCAAGAGAATTGCTTAAGCCCAAGTGTTTGAAGTTGCTGTGAGCTGTGACAGCGCAGCACTCTACCCAGGGCAACAGCTTAAGACTCTGTCTCAAAAAAAAGAAAGAAAGAAAGAAAAGAAAAGCTTAGCTTACTCACATGTGTGAGTAATGATAGTTACTTTTCTTCCTCTCCAATCCATATACAGTACTTTTATTTCTTTTTCTTGTCTTCACTGGCTAGGATATCACGTATAATATTGGGGAGAAGTGGTAATAATAGTCATCCTTATCTTTATTCTAGATTTTAAGGGACTGCAATATAATATTTGCCACTTACAACTGTTGTTTTACGTTAGATACACTTCATCAGGATAAAACACTTCCTGTCCAAAAAAACGAAAAAGAACTCCTTTCCTGATCTGTTAAGTTTTTATCTTGCCTTAATTTTTTTTTTTTTTTTTTTTTTTTGCAACAGAGTCTCATGCTGTCGCCCTAAGTAGAATGCCACGATATCACAGCTCACAGCAACCTCCAACTCTTGGGCTTACGCGATTCTCTTGCCTCATCCTCCCAAGTAGCTAGGACTACAGATGCCAGCCACAATGCCTGGCTATTTTTCAGTTATAGTTGTCATTGGCGATTGGTGGGCCTGGGCTGGATTCGAACCCGCCAGCTCTGTATATGTGGCTGGCATCCTAGCCGCTTGAGCTATAGGCACCTTAAATTTTATGAAATGCTTTTTATATATCTTTGAGAGAAACTCTAGTTTCTCTTCTTAATTTATGAACATTGTGAACTATATAATAAACTTTCTAACATATCATCCTACATTCCTAAAATAAACATATGTAGTAAGGATGTTTATTTATTTATTGTTTCATTATATAAACACAGAAATTTAGTTTGATAATATCTTATTGAAGATCTTTGTGACTATATTCATGAGTGATGCTGACCTATAAATTCTCCATTGTCTTTGGTTTTGGTATCAAGGTAGTATTAGTCTCAAAAAAGAAGCTTTCCTTCTTTTTCTGTGGAACAGAGTACATGAGATTGGCAATATCTGATCCTTGACTATCTGTAAAAGCACTTGCAAAACCATGTTGACCTAGATCAGAGCTTCTCAACCATGGCACTGTTGACATTTTGGACCGGATAATTCTCTTTTGTGAGGAGCTGTCCTGTGCATTGTAGGATGCTTACCAACATCCTTGCCCTCTACCCAATAGATGCTGGTCACACTTCCACTCCCAGTTGTGACGGACAAAAATGTCTCCTGACATTGCCAGATGTCCCCTGGGAATGGAAGGGGTGTATAATAACCCCTGGTTATAGATCACTGTCCTGGATTCTTCAGTAGTCAAAGATCACTTAGGTATTTCTTTTTCCCTTGAGCTGATCATAGCAGGTTGTTATTCTAAGAAACTCTACATTTCATCTAAGTTTTCAAATTTATGGGCATAAAATGATAAATAATAGTCTCATTTCCTAAATTTTTTTGTATTACTAACTATAACTCTCGTGTCATTTCTAATTACCTGTTATTCATTCCTTTTTTAAAAATCAATCCTACCAGAGTTAAGCCTATTTTTTTTAGTCTTAAACAGTTTTTAGTTTTATTGATTTTATCATATAGTTTTAATTTATCTGTATTCTTAAATGTGTTGTTTCCTTTCTCTTATCTATCTTGGAATTACAGTTTTTCTGTTTCTTAGTCTCTTATTTTGGCCAGTTTTGTTCATCAATTTTCAATTTCTCATTTTAAGTTCTAAATATTATTTAATATTTAGTATAATTTTCATCCTTGAGTTATTCATCAAAGTGTTACTTAATGTCCAATATATACCATAATACATAGGAGTATTTTAGCTATATTTAATATCAAATTATTATTTCACTGTAATCAGAGAAAAGTGTAAAATATAGATTCTTAAGAATTTGATGAGAGTTCTTTTGTGATGATGGAATTGGTCACCTTTCTTTTTTCTTTTTTTTTTTTTTTTGAGACAGAGTCTCACTTTGTTGCCCTTGATAGAGCGCTGTGGCATCACAGCTCAGAGCAACCTCTAACTCTTGGTCTCCAGCAATTCTCTTGCCTCAGCCTCCCAAGTAGCTGGGACTACTCCCAAGTAGCCTTGCCACAACACCCAGCTATTGTTAAAGACGAGGTCTTGCTCTGGCTCAAGCTGGTCTGGAACTCGTGAGCTCAGGTGATCCACCTGCCTCGGCTTCCCAGAGCGCTAGGATTACAGGCATGAGGCACAGCACCTAGCCTCGGAATTGGTCACCTTTCATAGATGGTCCATGATGTTGAAGCATACTTGTTGAATACTTGTTGAATACATTTTGACCTATTGCATCAGTGTTTGTTAAAGTAAAGGTTACAATCCACTAGTAGGCCATAAAATCAATTTGATAAATGGTGTGATTGGCACTTTTTAAAATGAAAGAGGCTAGAGCAAAGTTAATTTCACATTTTAACAACTCTGAAACCAAGTGGTTCATATAATGAACATAATGATACAGTTCAAGGGCAGCAATTTTTATCTCTTACTAGTTCAAAAAAATCACATTGCATATTATAATCGAGAGTCTTAAATATGATGACATATAGTATATAGGCACATAAGTTTATATATTCTAGAACACATACATATTTTTTGCCATAGATAGGAGTCAACAATGTTTGAAAAACACTGAATTGCATAGAGAAGGCAAATCTTCAATATCTTCACTAATTGTTTGTCTTATCTATCAACTAGTAAAAGAGGTTCATTACAGTCTACCATTATAATTATGATATGTCCATTTCTACCTACAATCCCATCAATTTTTGGTTGGGTGTTTTGAGGATTTGTTGTTTAATATATATAAATTCATAAGGGTTTTATCTTCTAGGCAAATTGAACCTTGTTTACATAGTAATATCCTTTATACTCAATAATACGTTTTGTCTTCAAGTCTATTTTCTCTGTTATGACAACTTTCTTTTGTTAGTATTTGCCAGATACATCTTTCTCTTATGTTTACACTAAAGCCATTCTGTGGCTTTGTGTTTTAAATTTATCTCCTGTTAATAGTATATAGCTAGATTTTTCAAATGCAATCTAGCTCTGTCTTTTACCTGATGGATTTAATCCATTCATACTTTTTGTAATTACTAAAATATTTGGATTTTGTTTCTACATTTCATTTTGCATTTTCTATGCTTTTTCTGTACCATTTATTCCACTTTTGCTGTCTACTGAGTCAAGTAAGTTTCCTAATTCTTTTTTTTTCATCTAATGGTTTGAATGGTATGTATTCCATCCCTTCTATTAATTCCAAAACAGTTTTAAGCACCTCTGAAAACACTGACTATTCTCTATTTCCTCTCTTCCCTGCTTTTGGAATTCTTATTTGTTTATATTGGAATTTAGCCTATCTTCCATGGCTCTTAGTAAATATGAATGTAAGGAATCACTTTGTTTTACATTTTAGATAAGTTCCTCAGATCTATATTTTGGTTCACTGGTTATTTCTCATTGGTTTCTGGCTCATGTACCATATTTTTCATTACAAATTATTCTGTTTGACACTTCCAGGAAAATATAGCAGGATGATTCCTCACATTTACTTTTGCTTCCTCTAAAAACTGCACAAAACTATGAGCAAAGGTTTGTTTTAAAAAAGACAAACTTTCTAGGAAAATACAATGGAAGAAGCTCCTCAAAGAAACTGGATGAACACAGATGCATGGTGCATAGGGACTATTCACATAGTCTAACAGTTAGCTGGAAATATGGATCTGGAGCTCAGAAGATGTTCAAAGGCACTAAACATATTGTTTTAGTACTTCAAATTAAATTCAAAACAAAGTAAAGAGTTAAATATAAAAAGTAAAATCATAAAAAATTAGAAGGAAATGGAAGCAAATTTTAAAAAAGAAAATGGAAAAGGCAACAAAAACAATTTTCAAAAGCTAGAAAACATATAAGCAAGTGGTAAGTGATTTAATAGACTCCAGAAAGCAAATTCCTAACACACAGAGTGAAAACAGGAATTGGTAGGTAGCACAATGTAAGAAGAGAAGACATAATAAGAAGGGTTTCTTCAAGACCTATTTTTCAAGCAGTTCTGCAGATCCCCTCCCCGACTCTGCACAGAAGGGTAATATTCACTCACAGCTCACTCTCCCATCAGATTACCAGAAATTTATATAGGGAGAAAGCACAACCGTCCCTTCTTTGAGGAGCACCAGACTCAGCTAAAGATGGAGAAACCAAACTGAAAAACTGAAAGTGGCTGACTCAGTAAAGAATTTCAAACAGAATGTTGACATCTCAAGCTTCCTTTCCAGCCCAGCTCCCAAAATTCGGGCAGTCAGAGGTTCACCTTCCTGACAGAGGATCAGAGTACCCTTCGAACCTGGAAAGGCCAAGAAGAAGGATATGGAAGTATCAAACTAGAACCTACCAACAGAACAGTCTGACCATGTCACCCGGCAATGAATGCCACCTGCACACTCAGAGCTCCAGTCAGCCTTTCAATGGTCCTTTTTTTTTCTTTTTTGGGAACAGAGTCTCACTTTGTCACCCTGGGTAGAGTGCCGTAACCTCACAGCTCACAGCAACCTCAAACTCTTAGGCTTAAGCAATTCTCTTGCCTCAGCCTCCCAAGTAGCTGGGACTACAGGCGCCCACCACAACACCCAGCTATTTTTAGACATAAGGCCTCACTCTAGCTCAGGCTGGCCTCAAATCCGTGAGCTCAGCCAATCCACCCGCCTCAATCTCCCAGAGTGCTAGGATTATAGACATGAGCTACCGCACCCTGCCTCAATGGCCCATTTTTAACATAATCAGACCAGTCAGGACCACCACTCAGAGAATTCCTCTAACATGAAAAATGAAGTCCAGAGCAGCAGAAAAAAAGAAAAGCAAATTTTGAGCAGCAAGAAAAAGAAAAGCAAATTTTGAGAAACAAATCTTTTTTTAATTGTCACAAATATTTTCAGAAAGATAACAAAACATCTATTTAAAAGATCCATAAAACAAGAGTTAAAATAATCCCCTCCCCCACAAAGGAACACACTCAGACAAAAAAAAAAAAAAAAAAAAAAACCTTGAACATGGAAAAGGAAAGCTCTTTAGAAAGGCCGGAATATAAGGTTGAGGAGATTTCCCAGGAAGTCGAACAAAAACACAAAGAGAAGGTAGAAGCTTGCAGGGATAAAAAGAGACTCCCACCACAGCAAGGGTTTCAGAATAGCTTAGAGCTTTAATAGCGATACCAGAAATTACAAGAAAATAAAGGAACATTACTTCCTGTTGAGAATTTTTTATCCAGTTATCAATCAAGTGTCAGGGTATATGAAAGACATTTCAGGCATCCCATGGTTTGAAAACTATACATCCTATATGTCCTGTCCTTAGGAGCTAAGAGAAGATGCATTCCCTGTAAGAGGGAGTAAACCAGAAAAGAGAAAAACATGGTATCCAGTAAAGAGGAGGCCCAACAGAGGACAGAAATAAAGGGAATCTCAAAAAAGGTGGTGAAGGGAGACTCTAGACCGCATGCTCCACGTAGAAAGGGCAGACAGAATGGATTACAGATGGCTCCTAGACAGATTTCATCAAGAAGAAACTGATAGAATTATCTCTGCATCTGGACATATCACAGAGAACTAGAGATTGGCACTGAAATGCTGAATGAGAGCTTAAAAGAAACAAATGGAGCACTTGCAGGACCAGTCTTTGGTGCGGGCTGCCCCAGGAACAGGTGTAGACGTGGGGGGGGGGTCAAAGGAGTAGGGCGCCAGCCCCATATGCTGGAGGTGGCGGGTTCAAAGCCAGACCTGGCCAAAAACCACCAAAAAAAAAAAAAGAAACAAACAAACAAACAAAACATAGAAAACTAAGCATAGGAATAAACAAAACCAATATTAAGCCTAGAGAAAATAAAAAATTGTGCAATAAAGAAGTAACACGGGTCACCCTATGGCTTAGTGAGCAGGACATATAGTCACAGTAATGAAAACCATAACTAGCATGTAAGGATGTAAATTCAGGAAATCTGCCCATTTTTTGTGGGGACAGGAAGATCAGAGAGTACATTATCCCCTTTCATTGGAGGAAATCAACAAATAATGCCTAAATGAAAAAAAAAATCAAGAATTAGCATTGGAAGCCTGTCATTTATACATATATAAGTAAATTTAAAGTTGATCATAAGAGATATAGGGTTCCTGGGAGAAGGGATGAGTAGAAATAGAGAGGGAGACAGAATAAGAACTGCTGTAGTTCTTAACTATTTTATAACTACATCCATGTTAGAGCTTTGATCAAGATAATAAAAATATATTCATTTGGTTTTTTCCAGTTGCTCTCTTCCAGTGTCTTTTCTTTCATGTGTTTGATTCCTTTCTGATTATCTACTCATAACAAACATACTTACTTTACAAATTTTGTTAGATAACCACTCCTCTGTGATTTCAGTTCTAATCCTGCTGTCTGTACGACTCTCAGACCTGGTGGGTCTGTTCTCAGGAGCTTCCTACCTGCTGCCTCTTTGTTGGGGAGGCTGCCTCCCCGGCACAGCTTGGGCCTTGGTTGAGGTTCTACTTGCTTCCTTCAGGTGCTCCAGGGGGATTTCCAACCTAGGGCCATGCCCATGTTAATGTCTCAGCTTGAGGGTTCCCAGGCTAAGTGGAGAGTACAGGTTCCTAGAGTGAATGTCATGGTTTGTCCCGGATCCCCCTTCAGGACCCGGGAACTCATCCTCCCAGCTGCACAGAGAGCAGCTAAGCCTGGAACTGGCCTCTACTGAAGGAAGTTACCTCTCCCAAGGCTACACCTGTCCCTGGGGCAGCCCGCACCAAAGACTGGTCATGCAAGTGCTCGAGTTGTTAACTCTGCAATGCCATCCTAGCTTCCAAGTCCCCTGGAACCAGCCTCCAAGGCAAAGGCACTGCAGAGCAACCTCCTCTGCCCGTCCTGCCTCCCTAGCTCCCTTCCAGGTATTATTCCTGAGAACCACAACTGCACCCCCAGGGCCCAATAACCTCCTGCTGTAAATCTCAGTCTCAGGGTCTATTTCCCAAGGAATCAACCTATGAAAATTCCAAACACAAATTTATATAGGCAGTCTCACAGTTAGTGAGGGCTTGCCCCACCCCCCTCACCCCACACAGAGAGGTGCCTAACCAGGTGAGCTTCCTCACCATCTTCCTGAGCTGGTGTCTTTATTCTGGTCCAGCCTTTCACTGAAGGTAAAGTCCTTTTAAGACATTTACTTAATTCTGGGACCTAAGTTTCCTCCACCCCTCTGGGGCTGGCTAAGACTGTTGTTACAGGCTGAATTGTGTCCCCACAATCCACATATTGAAGTCCTAACCCCTCAGTACCTCAGAATGTGACTGTATTTGGAGATAGGGTTTGTGAAGAGGTAATTAAGTTAAAATGGGGTCATTATGGTGACCCAGATCCAATATAACGAGTGTCCCTGTAAGAGGAAATGAGGACAGAGACACCCACAAAGGGATGACTGTGTGAAGACACAGGGAGAATATGCCCTTGTGTGACCCCAAGAGAAAGGCCTCAGAGGAAACCAACTCTGCAGACACCTCCATCTTGTATTTCCAGCCTCCAAATTGTAAGAAAACAGAATTCTATTGTTTAAGCCACCGACTCTGGGGACTTTGTTACGTCAGCCCAACCACAGTAATGCAGCCATGTTCCATCCCTATGCAGACATCGCAACCCAAACCCCCTTCCTGAGACAGGCAGGCTTCCCCATTAAGCGCAGCCTCCATTTCTGTACTGATAGCTCTGATTTTCACCCCATCCTTTCGGGGGCCAGGGGACTCCTGGGGGCTGGAGATTGTCTTGACACTAATAGGTCAGGGCTACCCTTTCCTGAGCCATTCTAAGGGGGGATGTGGTCTGGTTACCTTGCTGCCGCTGCCCTTGCCCTGTCACCTTTCCGCTTAGACCTGAGCTCTGCAGGGGGCAGATGGCTCCATTCTCAGCTGTCCTCTGTGGTATGTCCTTCACTGACAGGCTCTCTCTAAACCTGGGCGGACACATTTGCCAGCAGGCAGGGAGTGTAGCAGGCAGAGAAGACGGTGGAAAGTGAGGAACAGCTGCCTCCACTGGGGCTTCCCTCTGTCCCTCTGGCTTCCTCTGTTCCTTCTGAATCTGAACACGTCTGCATCTGAGTCCACAGGGTGCCAGGACACAGCCTCTTGTCCAGGAGGAGCTACCCCAGAAAGTCACCATAAAGAGGCAATTCCCATAGAACCAAATCATAGCCCTGGAACACGGCAGACCAGAAAAACCCCTTCTCATCCACTGTCTAACAAGTACGACTGGAAAAATAATGAGATGCAGGAGGAAAACCCTCACAAATTTCCCAAGGGGCCCCTGCCAGCAAGGACCCAAACAAGAAGAGACGAGGACTCGCAGGCATGATGAGCTGACTCCAGCTGGGGCTTGCTGCCCAGCTACCCTATGTCACTGCCACAACTGTGCACCCTGGCCACTCTTACAATGAAACGCTGTGTGCAGAAAGCCCTGAGGAGGGAAGCAGAACAGGCAAGCAGCTGCAAGACCTCTCCTCTGCTGCAGGCTGGAAACAGCAGCTCATTGTGAGTGCGGAGACTCAGGAAGATGTGCTCCCCCTCACAGCATCAGGCTAGTCCCTGTCAATAGAAGCCTGGATCCTTCAGTACAAGAGGAAGCAAAGGGAGAAGAGCGCAGGAGAGCATGGGAGAGGGGAGAGAATGGGCTCCTGCACCCCAGCTGTTTGCAGAGTTGAGCATGCCCAGCTTGCAGCTCCCCTCCTTGTTTCCATTCGCCTGAAAAAGCTGCTATTCTTCTGTCTGGGACCCATAACTATGCATCCTCAACCCGCAGCAACCACAGTGGCCTCAGCAGGGCAGCATCAAAACTGACTGTAGTCCAACCAATATTGGAATCCCCCAACTGTGTTAAGGACAGAGGATGCAGCCAGAGAGGAGAGGGCGCTGGCGCTGAGTGTACATTGTTGGCACAGAAAGCAGTGACCTGACAATTCAGGTTTGATGGGTATCCATGGGACTATGAGAAAAAAGGAGCATTTAAACCAGCCTGGAAGGCTTCCTGGAAGAGGCAATCTTTCATCTTGATTTTGAGAGATAAGTAAAATTTAGCTAGAAAAAGAAGGATGAGAGTCAGGAATGAAAGGCACCTAAGACCATGGGAGGAACAGGTATGTGGGTAAAGGATGCAAAGATCAGGACACAGCACCTGGGAGCCACCAGGAGCACTGTGGGCAAGAACAGGCAGTGAGCTGGTGGGTGGGAAGAGAAGGGGCAAGATCACCGGGGATCTCCTGGTGAGCAAAGGGGCCTGGCTAAAATACAACACTGTGTTCCCCAAGCCATCAGAGATCTAGCAACACAGTGGGTGACAGGCACAGAACCTTTGATCATGTGGCTGCAGGGTATGAAGGAAGAACCCAGAGGCTGGGAGAGTTACCAGAGAGAGGTTGCCTGTTCCTCCCTCCTGGTTTCCACCTCTCAGAAGCAGCCTTGGCAGTTATCACTGACGAAGCACACTGGCAGGAATGGGTTATCCCATAAAACACCACCAGGATGTGGCCCTCAGACTTCCTGCCCACACTCCCACCCCACTGGTCGTCACCCGGCTCAGCAGCAGCAGACAGATGTTCATGGAGGGGGGAGTCCTGAAGATTCTCTACATGATTCCACTTTACACACGGCAGTAAAAACAGCAGCTTGCTAAGAGGCCCACGCTGTTTCAAAGACCAGTGAGGATAAAACATAACCTATAGCATTAGCAGCAGCCAGAGTGTCTGCAGGCACCACACCCAGGCATGTGCACGCACAGAAAATGTCCTAAAGAACACAAGGAGGCGGCGCCTGTGGCTCAGTGGGTAGGGCGCCGGCCCCATATACCAAGGGTGGCAGGTTGAAACCCGGCCCCAGCCAAACTGCAACAAAAAAATAGCCGGGCGTTGTGGTGGGCGCCTGTAGTCCCAGCTACTCAGGAGGCTGAGGGGAGAGAATCGCCTAAGCCCAGGAGTTAGAGGTTGCTGAGATCTGTGTGACACCACGGCACTCTACCAAGGACAATAAAGTGAGACTCTGTCTCTACCAAAAAAAAAGAACACAAGGCAATGGTGACAGAGGCTTTCTGCAGGAATTGGGAGAGACAGACTTTAGGATAGGACAGTTCTGCAATGTGCACCTTTGGGTTCATGAGCCGTTATCAGGTACATATATGGCTTTTTTCAACAAAATAAATATGAGGCCAGAAAATTATACAAAGGATCGTTCCACAGGCAGGATGTGAGCTGCATGTTTAAGTCTCTGGTTCACAGAAGCACTTCAGGGATAGCGGCCTTGGGGACACTGGCCAAGAGATCAGGCTTTCCCCGGCGTCCTTATGGAGCAGGGAGAACTGCTCCAGGAAGAACAAGTGAGAAATGTGTTGGAAAAACAGGCAGTACAGTGGTGATTCTGCACTAGGGGCGGTCCACGCCTAGGGAGGCCTCTTCAGGAGGGGCACTGCCAACAAAGAATCTGTCACCACCACGTGACATCTCTGAGAAAGTAAGTTGACCAAAGGACTAAGGAGAAGTTCAGGGGACAAAGGCCAGGCCAGGACAGACCTTTATAGCCACTGTAACTATTTAGATGTTATTCTCAGGACACCAGAAAATGCCTGAAGGGTCTTATCTCCTCGTGTATCTCTTAGGGGGAAACCTAAGAAAGTTTCCAGACATGTTTGCAGAAGAACCGGGTAATTTCATTTTACCCATCTCGCTGCTCTTGGTCTCAAATTGCAGAAATAAAAAGAATTAAGGCACATGTCTTGCCATTTTTAAGAGTCAAGAGTTTACACTAAAATCAAATAAATTAAAGTCCCCACATATATAAAGAAAATCATTCTTCAGAGATTTTTTTTCTAATTCTTAAACCTATTGCTGCACTAAATTTTTGAGTGAGCTTTTTCTGAGAAGATCTGGGTTTGGAATGCTTTTTTGTTGTTTTTGTTTTTAATGGAGCTGTGTACCTAGAAAACATTTCCTCCTGAGAATGTTTCAAATACATCTTTATTTCCCCTAGACCATGTATTGACTACCTAAAAATTAACTTATACTCAGACCTCAAAAACACAGTAAGAATGCATTTTCCTAAATAATTCTAACAAAGACATCAATGATGTCAAAATCCTGAGTTTTGAAACAGAACTTCTATTCTGTTTCTAGCATCATTATTAAAACAGACATTTTTTTCACATTTGTTCATAAAAGGATTGCCATTTTCCATGCTGGCTACCAATTATAAACAGAATCAATTTTAAAACCAAACTAGGGCTCTCTCTGAAATATTCAAGATGTATTACCATCAGTTTTTCTATCAGCCTTTGAACAAATCCAAAATCACTATACTACCAAGTATTATCAAAAATAGTTCACACCCCTTTCAAAACACATTCAAGGTACAAATTTGGAGGATCCAACTTAATTTTTCAAATTACACAGGACATGTGAATATCGATCACACATTATTTGTCACAAATAATTCAGTAATACTGACCTAAGCTACTTTTATCATTAGGTCTTTTAGAGATTGCTAACTTGAGAAAACACAGCATACCCAATTCCCTGAGTGATAAAGGGTAACAGTCCTTACCTACATACAAAGTGCATGTCATGTAAATATATGTCCCTTTCTTGACTAAGAAAAAAAATGTGTCCCCCAAACCTATACATCCATGCCTCTCATTCCAAACATGAAAGATCCAACAGCATTTCTTCAGAAGATGCTCATCTAAAAATCAGCACCTATGATTAAATAGATAGCGGTAGTTGAGTAAGTGAAACCTGACGGACCCTGGCAGATACAGCTCCAAGACACTACCCTTAGAAAGAGAATGGCCACAAGGATGACCTAATTGTCTCCAAAAAAATCATAATTGTTTATAAAATAAATTAGACCTAAGCCTGATATCTAAACCTTTCAGTGAAATTTATCATTTTCCAAAAAATATTTTTTTCCATCTAACTACAAGTTTTTTTGGGGGGGGGAGAAGGGTTGAGTTTTTTGGGGTTTTGTTGGGGTTTTTTGTTTGTTTTTTTTTATTTTGCAGTTTTTGGCCGGGGCTGGGTTTGAACCCACAACCTCTGGCATATGGGGTCGGCGCCCTACTCCTTGAGCCACAGGCACCACCCAATTTGTTGGGTTTTTTTTGAGACACAGTCTCAAGCTGTCTCCTTGGGTAGAGTGCCATGGCATCACAGCTCACAGCAAACTCAAACTCATGGGCTTAAGCAATTCTCTCGCTTTAGCCTCCCAAGTAGCTGGGACTACACGCACCTGCCACAACTCCCAGCTATTTTTTTTTTTGCTGCAGTTGTCATTGTTGTTTTAGCTGGCCCAGGTCAGGTTTGAACCAACGACCAGCCTTGGTGTATGTGGCTGCCACCCTACCCACTGAGCTACAGGCATGCCCTGGTTTTTTGTTTTTTTGGTGTTTTTTTTTAATTTCTCTTAGTTCATTACTTAAAAAATCTGTGCAAAGATGTATACCCTTCTTGCCCCCATTTTTTTTTTTTTGTCATTCCTCAATGGCAAGAAATCATGGCCATAAATACAGTTAATTTCTCTTCACCATTATTAACACCCCTGATTAGCACCCACATGCATCACACAGGCACACGCTCCGAGACTTCTCCGCACACCCAAGCATTACACATAGTGATTTTTATAGCAATTCTCTTAAAAATACAAAGAGTTTCTTTTTTTTTTTTTTTCTGAGACAGAGTCTCAAGCTGTCACCCTGGATAGAGTGCCATGGCATCACAGCTCACAGCAACCTCCAATTCCTAGGCTCAAGCGAGTCTCCTGCCTCTGTCTCCCAAGTAGCTGGGACTGCAGGCGCCCGCCACAACGCCCGGCCATTTTTT